>MDKH01211266.1:0-20925 GCA_005239495.1 Nicotiana undulata
ATTGAATCATGTGCAATTGTGAGGTAAGGAGAATGAGTTATGTGTAGTTGATAAAGTGACCAAGTACGGTAAACTGTTGAGGTAACAACTTGGTGTGGGAGCTATTGGATGGTTAAAACTGTGTAATAAGGCTTGGAAATGTGTTTCGGGGGCTCTCTGGCAGGTAGATAGGCCTAATTACAAAGGAAACTCTGGCGAAGTTTTCTGAAAATAATGAACTTAGCGTAAATTGGGAAGTTTGCATATCATGTTTTCAAAACCAAATGATTTCCAAAATCCTCATTCGAGGACGAATGATTTTAAGGGGAGGAGAATGTAAAGACCCGTAAAATTTCTTGCTAAAAATAATTCCCGAACGAGTCCCCGAGTTGCTTTTACTGTGGAAATTCCTAAAACGGACCTAATTTGAACAAAAAGTACCCCGGGACTTAAGGAATTAAATATTTCAGAAATTGGGTGTTATGCGACGCACTATGCGATCGCATAACATGTATGTGGACCGCATAGTGGTTGCATACACGGGCAGATCACTTCCCAACTGAAGGACAACTATGCGGTCCAATCTGCGACCGCATTTCGATTCTGCGGACCGCATAGCTGTCGCATTACTGCCTTTGAGTTTTGGGGAGGGGTGTTATGTGATGCACTATGCGATCGCATAACGAGTATGCGGACCGTATAGTGGTCGCATACCTGGGCAGATTGTTTTCAAATTTTGGCCCACCTGGGGGCCATTCTGCGATCAACTCTCCGGACCGCATGTCAGGAATGCGATCGCATTCCTGACCACATATTTGGCATGGAATTTTAATTTTCTAAACTTTTATACCCGACCCCAACTTCATTTAACCCCTACCACCTTTCATTTTAACTGGATTCTAAACAAAATAAAGAGAAGTGAGAGTGGGTTCTAGAGAGAGAAGTCTTCATCTTCCCCAAATTGGTCCTCCATCTCTACTCAGGCCTGGAAGTTTATCGAGTAGTCGTCATCTTCTTCATCATAAGAGGTAAGTCTTCACCATATTTCCCCCAAATTCATAGAATTTAGCTAAGAATAAAACACACATAGGTTGGTTCTTGAGAATGAAGGTTGAAACCTTGCATACATGTGAATAATCTTCCATAACCTAGTAAAGGGAAGCAAGTAGAGTAATCTTTCACTAAAAAGGGTTTAGTTAAGCTAAGGGATCACATAGTGTTTGATAAAATTCTCAAATGAATTCGAGACTCCTAATTCTAAGGTAAATATGTCGCATTGTGAACTAGATTGACGGTGCTAGACGGTTCGGTGTTGCGATAGAAATTAAAAAGGGGAAACTCAACTCCAGGTATGTATGGCTAACTTTAATCTTTGTAAAATCGATTTGTGGTGTTCGAGCATATGGTACGTGTATTGGTGTGAATATTTGCAACTGGTTGTTCGAATTGTGTTGAAGTGTGAAGTGTATTCCTTGTCTGTCTTTAGTTGATCACCACACTACTATGCTATGTGAAATGATGCTAGTAGGATAATGAATCCAAGAGTATGAATGTATATGCTAAAGGTTGTGTAACAAGTAATGAAAAGGATTTGTGGTGTGATGTAATTGAATAAAGAAGTTGTGGCAATATCGTATATGATTCACTGTTTGGTAAGGTTTGTTGTGGCACGATTTTCTTTTTATACGTATTGCGGGTTGTAAAGAAGTTGTATTCCTATTGCTGAAATTTTTTGTGATTGAATTGTGAATTGTCATTGTTGATATGAGATATGATTGTTTGGTGGGATCGGGTTGCGCGTCGCAACAGGAGGGATAAGGGTGATATGTGAAAAGTGATAAGGGTGTGATGTGATTGTCCGGTGGGATCGGGTTGCACGCCGCAACAGAAACACAACAAATGATTATGAATGTCCAGTGGGATCAGGTTGCACGCCGCAACAGAAAAATAATAAATGATTGTGATGGACAGGTGGGATCGGGTTGCGCGCCGCAATAGAAGAAATAAGGGTGAAATTTTGAGAAGGGACAAGGGTGGAATTGCGATTATGATTGTGATGAAGTGGAAATTGTGGAACTTTCATTGTGTATCTTTCTCTATCTTGGGGCGGTAAGTACTGGTCAAGAAAGGCATCTGAAAAATTCTCCCAAATAGCTGGAGGTGCATCACGTCCCCTGGAACTTTCCTATCCCTCGTACCAAAGGATGGCTATATCTCGGAGTCGAAAAGCTTCTAGCTCAACTGCCTCTTTCTCCGTGGCTTGCATAATCCGAAAAATCCAGTGAAGCTAATCTATGAAATCATACTCTGGGGGACTCAAAGCAATAAACTCTCGGACCCTTTAACTCCCAGATCCCTCGGAAGGTCCTGTACTAGCGGATGACCTAGCTTGTTGTTGGGTAGCTACCAACTATGCCAACAAATGCACCGCACTTCTCAAGTCCTAATCTGATGGAAACGGAAGGGGAACTGGATGTGCTGTCACCCTAGGAATCTCCTCAGGTAGCGGAGGAGCCGGTAATTGCTTGGTAGGAGTCTCTCCCTGGGACTCCGATTGGACCCCATCAACTAGGGGTACCCTGCTAGTCCCCTCACATACTGTTGTTTCCCTCCTCTGGCTAGCCGTAGTCTTCCTAGTTACCGTCATCTGTGCATGCAAACGTCAACATGTAAGGTTAACTAAAATTTCCTATAACTCAGTGCTACAACACAATTTAGATTTTAAAGAAGGGTAACTAACTCCTAAATGCCTTGTAGTCCCCTGCTTATTGTCGCGCCCCATTTTTCCTCTCCTTTCCGATCAGCCAGGGTATTTGACATTATTGGGACAACTCATTTCCTTTTGGGATAAGGGATGTAAGGATTTGAAGAGTTTCCACCTAACGAATTAAGGTGCGTTAGGCACCTATTAAGGGTCACTAATTGTACAACCAGAGATTGGGTAAGGGCTTGAAATTACTTCAAGGGGAAGGTGTTAGGAACCCCTCAAAGTCCACAATTGTGGTTCCCAGCCAAACGAACTTTGTGAATTTAAGCAAGTAGCAAATAGGCAGTCAAAGTATACACATGTAAACAAATAGTGGTTTGAAAAATATTTGTAGTCTAAGCACACATATGTAACAAAGTTTTTAAAAGATTTACAGTCTAAGCATACATATGTAAGGGATAGGGGACGGTCCTAAGTTGTTTATCCTATAGGATCACATCAATGCAATGCCCGGTAATCACTCCTCAGTGAGGGGCTACACGTGAAATTAGCGCACTGGTCATCATATCCATATCTACCCATTACCCCACCCCTTAGCGGTTATTAAGCGAGTTCATTTAACGAACTCTAAGCGTGTTGTTACCCGTCCCTTCCTTGTTGTCCTGGAGGAATTTAGGACCTCTAGATATAGGCAGTTCTAGACAAACCCCTAAGGTTTTTAAAAGGAGAAAATCCTAGGCGACAGGAAAGAACAAATAGGACTGATCAGATAAATGCAGGAAAGAAGTTGTGAGGCTCAGATTTACCTCCACAGATAATGCACATAAGCATCACGTCTCAAACACAAACAAGGGGTGGTTTTATTAGACATGATCCTAAGACAGGATATCTAAGTGAATATCAATGCACAGAATTATGCATCTTTGTTTTTATAAACTTAATAGCAGGGTCCCTAATCAGTTTGCCTACTAATTTTAAACATGTGAGTCTTTAAGAAGAAAATACAATCAAAGCAGTTTCCTGTTTATAGAGATCAATCACCTAAGGCTTGCCTAGGCATGGGACTGTGCCATTAAGAAAATATCAGAATTATTAAACAGTTCAGGGGTTGTTTTACCTAAAAGCATGTTGTTCTAGGTGATGCGAATTAGAAAATGCATATATTGTTACCAGTTTTATTAAATCAGACATGATAATTATTTGTGAGACTGTGTTACACCTTCTCATGAATCAGTAGTTTAAACTAGGCGTGGTTAAGAAAATGCAAACAGATTCTTAGAGCATGGTATCTAATATGCACATATAAATGCAGAATGGTTAACACATGATTTCAGAATGCACTGAATTCCTAAAGCATGATTTCTAAATGCACAAAGAGTTACAGGATGATTAAAACATGATTTTTTGAATACACGAGAGTAACAACTTTTATATTAATGTTGTTTATTGTCCTAGGAGCAGGATTTCTAAGTGATAGACGTAAAAGATGGATGAGATGCTGAAACAGTAGACATGATATCCTAGGGACATGATATCTAGTGCATGCCTGGCATGATTTGTATGAATATATGAGTCCTAAAACATGGATTCTATTGCAGATAGAAATAATGCAAAGCCTAAGACCTGTTTTCTACGCAATGATAGAATTACATAGCTACCCTCCCCATTTCACTAGTCATCCCCAATATATGTTTACAATAATTATTACAAACCAATAGTTGAATGAATTACATAAATAGATAGAAAAGAAGAAGTTAAACTAAAGGGAGCCTGAATTCATAACCTCAACTGTCAAAGTTTCATAGCCTTTCTCATGTCCGGGTGTGTCAGAGTTCCCTAAGGACCTCAAGGATCCCGGGCAGTGCTCACACCCAGATTTCATAACCAGAACTGAGTAAGTGCAGTGTGGAAGGGCCAGCCCCAGTGAATCAGAGTTCAGAGGGATCTCACAGGAATCCCAAGGCAGTCACACACTAGAGGGGAAGAACCTAAGAGTAGAGTGTGAGTGCTTGACATAGTTTTGAAAAGGTTTTGATATGAAAACAGTATTGAAAAAGAACTTAGTTGAGTGAAGAAGTTTTATGAAATGGAAGAGTTGATTAACAGTAAAATAAACAAGAACTGTGTCAACCAAACAAACAACAAATCAACCATAGAGCAATCAGATTCAACATTGCTCAACAATAGACTTTCACACAGGGAAATTAGGAATTGGGGACACATAGGGCATATACAGTGAACACATAACAGGCAGAAGCATAAGAGTTTTGTAGGGGTTTATGGGATATGGGGGTAGCTAATGGTACCAACACAGTATGAATTTCAACCAACATAGAATCAGACAACTTAGGGTAACAAAATTGCTTTGCAAAGAAAGGTTCATACTAGAGACCAGACAAACATAAAATAGAGCAGAGTCAGGCTGGGACATGCTATAACGGGTTTAAACAAATTCATAAACATGTTGATCCTAAGTCAAATTAGGACATAACTAATATATGCTAAGTGAAGCAATAATGTAAACAGGTTAATTACATGTTGAAAAGCTAAACAACAGACAGATGTAGACTGATGATTAGTAAACTAAAGCAGTAAGTAAACACATTGCCTTTGGAACTTGGATTTAAATCAGGACATACCAGTTAAAGAGAGCAAATACTAAGTATAGGACAGTAGAGTGCAATAATTAGCCTTGGCTTGCAGCCGGCTAATTCAATTGAAGCAGCAAGTAGCAAGAAACAGCAGAAAGTTTTTAAGTGTGGGAGAGAGTTTTTTAACCAGTGAGTTCATGTCTAGAAGACTGTCTAATGAGAGTAGAAGAGAGAAATATATATAGTAATTTGAAAGCTAGGTAAATAAAGTAAGAATCAGATTGTTCAGTAATTATAGAACTCAGAATCAATTATAATAAAATTAGTCCAAGTCTTCCCTTAATTAAGGGAGTCATTTCAAACGATAAAGAACAGGTAACAAATAAGGAAAGAAATCATATATAGCTGGAGTATAACAACTAAGGAAGTAATTCAAACACAATAGGTACAGAGTAAGCAATTAGGGCTAGGTACATAAGGTTCTAATTAAGGAAATAACAGTAAGAATCAATTAACAGTATAATCGACCACATAATAAAGCAAGAAAATAATTTAAAGGTCGGAAATCAGTAAAGGATATTAATACAGGAAATTAGGGATTCAAAGAATCGAAACTAGTACTAATATTAAGGAAAACAGTATAGACTTCCATGAATAATCAAATAAACAGAGTGTAAGCAAATAGAACCAAATCGGAAAACCTAATAAGACATTATTAGGGTAAAAAATCAGAAAACACTCTAATTAATCGAGGCATATTCATGAGAATCGAACACACACATAGCAGAATCGACAAGCAAGGATGGACTCAGGAACTATAACATAGTGTTAAAACTGGGGTTTTAACATAACAAATTAAGATTAAAAAACAACTTAACAAAAAGTCGTTTAAACATATGAGAATCAGAGAACAACCTTAAAAAAGACAAGAAATATGTTTTGAAGAAGGGTTCCAGAAACCCTAATGGGAAAATGAAGCGACGTTTTAAAAAATCGAAAGGTTTTTCATAAAAATAAGCGAAAATAATTCAGAAAACCTCATATTTGTTACAGATCTAAGAGGTACAGGAGAAGAGATTAGGGTTTTCTAGAAAATAACTCAGAAATAGAGAGACCGGCTTAAAAACCCATAGGTTTAGCCAAAAATAGAAAAATCTTATATTCAATCAAGCCATGGTGGCCTGAGAATGGTGAGCACAGGCCCATGGGGTAAGTGAACGACCATGGTCCCTTGAGGACTTCAGAGATGGAATGAATCTCGGCCATAGGAGAGCCACTGGGGCTAGGAGTGGTTGTGAGCCACCTTTATTACCGGTGAGCAAGCAGCCGGCGAGTGGAAGCCATGGTTAGGTAGAGGGAGTTTGAGAGAGAATGAGAGAAGTGTGACGCCGGGTGAGGATAAGAGAATGAGGGTTTGGGGGTAGGTCATTTAGGTTAATTAAGGTAAGATTAAATCCGGGCCGTTGATCAAAATTGATCAATGACCAAGATCTAACCAGCATTGGGTCTGGTAGTTCTTAGGTTTTGGGCTTAGGTGTTTGGGCTGGTTTAATGGGTTGTAATTGAATTAAAAATGGGCTATTTGTTAATTACCAAGATAACTTAATTAAAATAATTTTATAAAATAATTACTAATTATAAAAATGAATTCTATGAATGGTACTAATTTAAAAATGATTATTTGGTATTTAAAAATATAAAGGATTAATTCTTGGTAGAAAATAGTACAAAATTATATGCATGGGCTATAATTGCAAAATTATTACAATTATAGCCAAAAGGTACCAATTTGGCTATTTATGGAATAATTTGGTCTTAATAGGACCATAAAATAATAAATTAAATCAATAAATGTTTTTGAAATCATTTGTGATGCAATTTTGTAATTATTTATTGGACATAAAATACTGGACAAATTAATAAAAATGTAGAAAAATTATGGAAAAATACCAATTGCTACTAATGCATGATTTTGAAGGTATGTATGCAATTTAAACATATTTTGGGAAAAGTTAGGTATCAATAGCTGCCCCTTTTTACCCGGAAAGGGTGAAAGAGTTTTCGGGTAAAGATATGATGGCCAATTTTGACCAAGCGAAACGGTTTGAGAGATTTAGGTCGTACCCTGGGTTCTAAGCTGCCTACATATCCCTGGTTTTACAGGAATCTGGCCGTATGTAGTTCCGGATTCATCGGCGAGATATACCGGTGAAATCATTGCTAGGACAAACGCAATATCTAGGGATGGGCGGATGAATGGTTTATGGGGGGAGATCAAGTTTGATATAGTTGAGGGAACTGGAGCGGGATCGCTCCTGCTGGGATACTTGTTGCTTGCCGGGTTACCTGATATTGTGCATAAATATAAACATGATGCAGGTTCCTGTTGGACTATGAAAGTTGTCCTCGGACGGTTAGGGATGACGTCCTTAGGCCATGATGTCTTGGGCCATGAATTGTTTTATGAGAGATTCGCATGCCATGAAATGATGTTCTCGGGCAATGAAGATGGTGCCTCCAAACTATGACACCTTTGAATAATGATATGCAAGATTGAGAGAGATCCTCAGGCCATGACATGGTGTCTTGTAGCTATGAGGATGATGGCGTTAGACTATGACACCTTTGGACAAGTTTGCGATATTTCAATCCATGAGATGCAATAATATGATGTTGACAAGACTGAGCTTAGTCTTGCGAATTGGAGGGTAGAGCTTAGCCCAAAAGAGAATCGAAGTAAATAATGCTTGAGAGACAGCGCTTAGTCTCGATGAAAAGTAAATTGGAGGCAGAGCTTAGCCTCATGCAGGTATGGAGACAGAACTTAGTCTCATGCAAATGAAGGCAGATTAACCTTATGCGGATGGAGGCAGAGCTTAGCCTCATGCAAGGGAAGGCAGAGATAAGACTTATGTAAATGGGAGGCAGAGATTAGCCGTGTGCAAGATAGAGGTAGAGCTTAACATCATGCAAGATGGAGACAGAGCTTAGTCTCATGCAGGGGAAGGCAGCGATTAGCCTTATGCAAGGGAAGGCAGAGATTAGCCTTATGCAAGATGGAGGTAGAGCTTGACCTCATGCAAGATGGAGACAGAGCTTAGTCTCATGCAGGGGAAGGCAGCGATCAGCCGTATGCAAGGGAAGGCAGAGATTAGTCTTATGCAAATGGAAGGCAGAGATTAGCTTTATATAGATAGAGGTAGAGCTTAACCTTATGCAAGATAGAGACAGAGCTTAGTCTCATGCAAGGGAAGGCATCCATTAGCCTTATGCAAGGGAAGGCAGAGATTAGCCTTATGCAAATGGAAGGCAGAGATTAGCCTTATGCATATGGAGGTAGAGCTTAACCTCATGCAGATAGCAAGGTAGCAATTTGCCTTATGCAGATGGAGGCAGAGCTTAGGCTCATGCAAAAAGAATAAATAGCAAATAGTAGTAGAATTTATTAGCTGGTAGCAAATTTCGATATTGCGATTGTTGTGAGAATGGTAACTACGAAGCATGTTTATTCTTTGTGATGACAGCAAATTTCGGTGATGGAAATTGTTTTGAGAACTGTGACTTTGAACATGTTTATTCTTTGTTCCTGCATCCAAAGAAAAATCGTGAGTTCTGTGGATGGGGAGGTTGATTCGTGTTCCTGTTGGCTTTGCTTGACTCGTTCTTCTTGGTCGTATGATCCTGTTCAAGTTATCGGGGAGCGTTTGCTAAACAGAGCTATTTTTGAAAGCAAGCATGCATGATTTTGCAAAGACATAGTATAAAATATATTTTAAGAAATTTAGATGAACCGACGACCGTGACACGGTTCAAGCCATTGCAACCTCTCATGCAACGGAATTTTGAGGGTCTTCCTCAAAATTCTGCCCCAGTTTCCAATTGCAGGGGAAATGAGATTTTTATTGAATTGTGATCGAACCCATAGGGCTGCCTTCGTATCCCTTCTTAAACGGGAATCAGGTCAGGCGTAGTTCAATTACATCATTTGAGAAGAGCATAAAGAATTACACGTAGTATCGCTTGACTGCATCTGAATTGATCAGTTTTTGCCAGAATTCTCTGTCCATTTCTGCAAGTATAAGAGCTCCTCCTGTCAACACTCTGTGAGCCATATATGGACCTTTCCAGTTGGGAGAGAATTTCCCTTAGGCTTCATCTTAATGCGGAAAGATCGTTTGTAACACCAGCTGCCCCGGTGTGAACTTTCTTGGCTTGACTCTTTTGTTAAAGGCTCTGGACATCCCGTTCTAATAAAGTTGCGCATGCCATACTGCATTCATTCTTTTCCCGTCTATGAGGGCTAGTTGCGCATAATGGCTCATTATCCATTCTGCATCGCTGAGCTCAGTTTCTTGTATGATTCTTAAGAAAGGAATCTCCACTTCAGCAGGAATGACAGCTTATGTACCATAAACCAGTAAATAAGGAGCTGCCCTAGTTGATGTACGGACTGTGGTGCGGTATCCCAGTAAGGCAAATGATAGCTTTTTTTGCCATTGTTTTTGCTTTTCTATCATCGTCCTCAATATCTTCTTGATGTTCTTGTTGGCGGCTTCTACAACTCCATTCATCTGAGGTCCATAGGATATGGAATTCTTGTGCTTGATTTTGAAAGTCTCGCACATGGCTTTCATCATATCACTATTTATATTGGAGCCATTGTTGGTGATGATTGACTCTGGAACTCCGAATCGACAAATAATACGGTCGCGAACGAAGTCTGCCACGACTTTCTTAGTCACTGCTTTGTAGGATGCTGCTTCAACCCATTTAGTGAAATAATCAATTGCTACCAAGATGAACCTGTGTCCATTTGAGGTTGTAGGCTCGATTGGTCCAATGACGTCCATTCCCCAGGTGGCGAATGGCTAGGGTGAGCTTGTTACATTGAGCTCGTTGGGAGTACCTTTATCATATCTACATACACCTGACATCGATAGCATTTCTGTACATACTGGATGCAGTCCGTTCCATGGTCATCCAGAAATAACCGGCTCTGAGTATCTTCTTGGCTAAGACGAAACCATTCATATGTGGGCCGCAGGTCCCGGCATAGATCTCTTCAAATAGTTTGGAGGCTTCATTTGCATCGATACATCTCAATAATCCCAAATCGGGAGTTCTCCTGTACATGGTTCCTCCACTGTGAAAGAAATTGTTGAACAATCTCAGAAGTGTGCGTTTCTGAGTATGATTTGCATGCTTCGGGTACTCTCCATTTGCCAAGTATTCCTTGAAGTCGTGGAACCATGGTTTTCTGTCCACTTCTTCTTCAACATAGGCACAATATGCCGACTGGCTATGGATCTTTACGAGAATAGGATCAATGAAGTTCTTTTCTGGATGGTGTATCATAGATGATAGAGTGTCTAGTGCATCGGCAAACTCGTTCTGAATTCTGGGGACGTGCCGAAATTCCGTCTTTGTGAACCTCTTTCTCAATAAATGCACATGGTGCAGATACGACAGTATCTTGGAATTCTTAGTAGCCCATTCTCCTTGTACTTAGTGTATTAGCATATATGAGTCACCAATTACCAGCAACTCCTGAATATTCATCTCAATGGCCATGTTGAGCCCTAGGATGCATGCTTCATATTCTGCCATATTGTTAGTGCAGGGGAATCTGAGTTTAGCAGATATTGGGTAATGATGGCCCGTTTACGATACTAAAATAGCTCCAATACCGACTCTTTTGAAATTTGTTGCTCCGTCGAAGAACATTCTCCAACCATCATAGGATTCTGCAATGTCTTCTCCTATGAACAACACTTCTTCATCGGGAAAATACATTTTCAGGGGTTCGTATCCTCCATCCACAGGGTTCTCGGCAAGATGGTATGCCAATGCCTGTCCCTTAACCGCTTTATGAGTCACATAGACGATGTCGAACTCACTCAGCAGGATTTTCCACTTAGCCAGCTTGCCAGTGGGCATAGATTTCTGAAATATATATACTTAATGGGATCCATCCTTGATATGAGATATATTTTGTAGGCACAAAATTAGTGCCTCAGCTTCTGGGCTTCCCAGGTTAGAGCACAACAGGTACGTTCCGGTAGAGAATACCGTGCCTCGTATGTAGTGAACGTTTTACTCAGATAATACATAGCCTGCTATTTTCTCCCTGTCTCGTCGTGCTTCCCCAGAACGCAGCCAAAAGCTCCATCTAGTACTGTGAGGTAGATTAGCAAGGGTCTACCTGGCTCTGGCGGTACCAAGACTGGCGAAGTTGACAAGTACTCCTTGATTCTATTGAAGGCTTTTTGACAATCGTCGGTCCATTTGGTTGCAGCATCCTTCTTTAACATCTTGAAGATTGTTTCACATATGATTGTGGACTGGGCTATGAATCGGTTGATATAGTTAAGGCGTCCAAGGAAACTCATCACATCTTTCTTGTTCTTTGGCGGTGGTAACTCGTGGATGGATTTGACCTTCGATGGGTCTAATTCTATTCCTTGGTGGCTGACAATGAACCCAAGCAATTTTTCAGTGGGAACCCTGAATGCACACTTGGCGGGGTTCAACTTCAGGTTGTATTTCCACAATCTGTTGAAGAACTTCCTTAGATATTCTATATGGTCGGTGGCTTTCTTGGACTTGATGATGACGTCGTCCACATACACTTCGATTTCTTTATTTATCATGTCATAGAAAATAGTGGTCATAGCTCTCATGTAAGTGGACCCAACATTCTTTAGGCCGAATGGCATCATCTTATAATAGTAGACTCCCCACGGCGTAATGAAAGCCATTTTCTCAGCGTCTTCTTCGTCCATCCAAATCTGATGGTAACCAGTGAAGCAATCCACGAATGACTGAAGTTCGTTCTTGACACAATTGTCAATCAAGATGTGTATGTTTGGTAGGGGGAAATCATCCTTTGGACTGGCCCGGTTGAGATCCCGGTAGTCGACACAAACCCTAACCTTTCCATCCTTCTTAGGCACTAGCACGATGTTGGCTAGCCATGTTGGGTATTCAACCACTTTAAGGACCTTGGCGTTCATTTTTTTGGCAACTTCCTCCTTGATATTTAGGCTCATATCAGGATTGAACTTCCGGAGTCTCTGCTTTACCAGCGGGCACATTGGATTGGTTGGCAGTTTGTGAGCCACAATGGACGTACTTAGACCAGTCATGTCATCATACGACCATGCAAATATGTCTTCATACTCTTTCAAGAATTGTGTGTACTCTTCTTTCTCTGACGGTGACAAGTGGGTGCTGATGCGAGTTTCTTTGAAAGTCTCTGAATCTCCCAGGTTGACTACCTCAGTTTCGTCCAGATTGGACTTAGGCCTATTCTCAAAGTCCTCTACCTCTTTGACAATTTCATCGGGTATGACATCATCTTCTTCTGAATCGTTGTCCTTTTGTTGCATTGTCTCATTGCATGTCACAATCATTGGTTCATCAAGATAGGAAATAGTAATGCTGTATAGATAGAAGTAATGAGAGAAAAATGATAATAATAAATATTGATTCATTAAAACATAAAAACGATTTTTGATAATGTAAACAAATGTTTTAGAACATTGGAAATCTTATTGAAAAATAGAGATGCGAAAAGGAAATCATTAGCAAATGGAAATAAACAATGTTTGTTCAGCCATGCTACCCTGGGACTTGTCGGGCCTTGGATGGTCTGACAGTCCAATTCCTGAGAAATGATCCCTTGCTCACGGCTTGAATGGAAAGGCCATCCTCCTCCTCGACAATAACACAACAGTCCATATCTTCATTTTCCAGGAATAGATTCTTCACGGCTGCCAGTGCTTCTTCTTCTTCCGATCCCCATATGATGTCAGCATGTTGGAAAGTCTGCTCCAGATGTGGTATAGGCTGTTCCAATGGATAGTAGGGACCACGCCATAGTGGCGACAAATTTTTGTACTCTTACCAAGTGTACTTGTATCCCAGACCAAAAGTGGTGCCATGGCGTTTGAGCTGTATTGGCTTGGAGATTCCCTGAAGGTTCTTGCCAAGTCCTTTGCCAGGCTCGTACCCTCTCCAGTTCAATATGTTTTCGATCTTACTATCCACCACTTATCCTTGTCTATTGCGTTAACCTGCTTGATGTGGTGGTAGGTTTCTCCACCCAGCCTTCTTCTACCTTCAACCACCGGGATGGTCTAGCGGTTATAGATAGGGTTGCTTCCATCTCCATGTATGATCACTTCCTGGTGGTTCCACTCAAATTTTACTGCCTGATGTAATGTTGATGCCACAGCCCCAGCGGTATGTATCCATGGTCATCCCAATAATAGGTTGTAGGACGCAGATATATCCAGTACCTGGAATTCAACCCTCGAACCATGTAGGTCCCATTTGTAGATAAAGACTGATTTCACTAATGGTAGACCTCTGAGAACCGTCGAAAGCTTTTACATTCATGGACCCTTCTCTTATCTCGTATAACCCCTTGCCCAATCGTTTGAGTGTTATCAATAGATAGATGTTGAGGCTGGATCCTCCGTCAATTAGAACCCTGGTGATGAAATAATCCTCACATTGTACAGTTATGTGCAATGCCTTGTTGTGACTTAACCCCTCAGGCGCCAGCTCGTCCTCATGGAAAGTAATTTTGTGGCTTTCCAGTACCTGCCCCACCATATTGGCAATTTCTCCACTGGTGATGTTATTAGGCACATATGCTTCATTCAACACTCTCATCAAAGCATTCTTGTGCGTTTCTGAATTCTGCAGCAATGATAGAATGGATATCTGGGCTGGAGTTTTGTTCAGCTGATCGATGATTGAGTATTCCTTGGCATGCACCTTCCTCCAAAGATCATATGGGCCTGTCTCAATGATGGGTGGTGTGTTGGAAGCATGTTTTCTAGATTCTGCCAAGTGTTCAGGTGTATAGACCCTGTCGGTCCTGGTCATCCCTTGCGCAACACCAGCTTCTTCTCATCTTGGTTTTACCTTTCCTTATTGCTTCATCCACGTAATCCCAAGGTACAACATTAGTGTTGAAATGCGGCGTAGTTGAAATTGTCACTGTTATTGGTGTGGCTACCTTTACTTCAAATAGGACGGGTATAGTGGCAGGTGGCATTATTTCAACCTCAAACGGCACAGGTGTATCTGCAGGTGGGGCTTCTTCAAATTCAAATAGGACTGACACAACTACCTCAATATCTCCTGACGTCTAGATCTGGACTATGATAGGATTGAGTGTGACTGCTGGCTTCTTTGGGTCATCACCTTCTTTGATCAACCCGATCGACCCCTCTGGGTCCCATTCTTCCTCTATCTCTATCATGTTGATGCCTCTACCCTTATGGTCTGGGAGCGAATTGTTACGGATATTGGGAGTAGCTTCCTTTGCTTGGATGACCTTATTATCAATCAGAGACTGGATCTTATCCTTTAGTGAGCGGCATTCATCAATAGTATGTCCCTTCATGCCGGAATGGTATGCAAAGGTTTTATTTGGATTGACCCACTGGGATGGATTTTCAGGGGTCACAGCAGGGATAGGGGAAACATAACCAGCTGCTTTCAGTCTTTCATATAGCTGGTCAATAGGTTCGGCAATGGCGGTATATTTTTTAGGCAGCCTGCGGTCAAAATTAGGTCGAGGTCTTGGGAAATTTTGGCGAGCAGGGGGTGATTGGAAGTGAGATGGTTGAGAGTTGTATGTATGATAAACAGGGGCTGGTTGGGTATATCTGGGAGATGTGGGTTGATAAGTAGGTGGGGGAGATGGCTGATATGTTGGTGGAGGTGTTTGATATGTAAGTGGGGAGGTTCGATATGTCAATGGTGATTTAGGTCCCTGTGCAACCATTACAGCTCCCACGTCTTTCTTTTTGGATATGCCACCAGACTACAGGGCCTTGTTCGTGGCTTGTGATGCCTCAAAATTGGTAAACATTTCACTCTTAATCCCTTCTTCAGTTCTCTTACCTAACTTGATGATGTTAGAGAATTTGTGGTTTTCGATCACCATTAGCCTCTCATAATACTGCGGATCTTGTGCTCGGACAAAGAATTTGTTCAATTTTTCTTCGTCTAGGGCAGGCCTGACCTTGGCTGCTTCAGACCTCCAGCGAGTGGCATACTCGCGAAAAGTTTCGGTGGGCTTCTTCTTTAGGTTCTGGATATAGAATACGTCTGGTGCATTCTCTGTATTGAACCTGAACCGGTCCATGAAGTCTGATGCCATGTTCACCCAATTGGACCACTTCTTAGGGTCTTGGCTTATGTACCAAGACAAAGCATCTCCCGTGAGGCTCCTCATGAATAGCTTCATACGAATCTTCTCGTCTCTTCCTACTCCAACCAATTTATCACAGTAGGTCCTCAGATGGACCCTAGGATCACCTGTAACATCGAACATCTCGAACTTAGGAGGTTTGTAACCCTCTCGTAATTCAACTTCGGGCTGTATGCAGAGATCTTCATAGATCAACCCTTCAACTCCCTTACTTCCTTCAACACCTTGAACTCGGCTAGTCATCTTTTTGAGTTCTTCGGCCAAATTCTTGATAAGCATATCCTTCTCACAGGATTCAGGTGTGTAAGAAATGGTTTGGGTGGAGTGAGGTAGAGTCTCCACGTAGATGGGGTTGTTATGATGGCCTGGCGCTTGGGCGTAGAGGTGGTCATTTGTGGAGCTTTGTGGTTCAGGGCCGATCAGTGGGGTGTTTCTCAGAGTGTGGAAAGCGTTGCATTGTGGTGGAATAGTTTGATTTTTTGGTGGAGTTGTATGGTGGTGAGTTGTGGCAAGATTCTGTTTGTTTGGGGTATTCTGAGGAGGTATGGGATTTTGGGTGTTTGGATGATTGACATCTGGAACACTAAGTGAGAAGGATAGATTTGCCAAATTCTGGACATGCCCAAGCTCCCCTTGGAGCTTCAACAACCTTTGCTCGAGTTGTGACATAGCATCGTTCTGGACCTGAGTACCTTGACTGTCAGAAGCTTCTGTTCGTTCAGTTGGCCTTGTATTTTCCTTTCTTATATTGCTCAAATCTTCCATTTTGCCTTTGCCTTTGCTTTTTTCCTTAGGTGGACTAGGAGGAGGAGAAGATGGAGGGACCTTGGATCTTGTGTTGTATGATGATGATGCCAGAATGCACGAACCAACCTTTGGGGAGGGGAATAATCAAAAGAAAGAAAACAAAAGCAAAAACAAAAGGTAGCCAAGTTAGTGAGGATCATGAGAAAATATTTGCAGTATTTAAACACATATTGCAGGAATATAAAAGCGTGTCCTAATTTGGGAGCCTCGTTATGCCCGAGGTAGGCCTAGCAACAAGTTTGATTTGGAGAACTTAGATTCCAAAATGCCTCATTCCATTAATGTAAAAATAGACGAATCCAAAACGACATTAAAATAATAAGCAGGAAATAAAGTCACTAATGGCACTCAGCCTTATTACATTGATAAAAGCAAAAGGGTAAATCTAGCCTACTTGGTCCCAGAAGGACCTTCCCCAGATTCTCCATCCTTGATCTCATCGAACAAATTCCCTAGCTCGCGCAGTCCCAGCAATAGGTACGCTCTGGCTAGGTGTCCTCCTATCTCTTCTAACAGCGGTGTCATCTCAATATTCCCAAAGCGGAATATGACTCTTTCACTATCTCAGAATAGAGTAGCGGCTTCAATCAACATGTTGTTTGACTGGATGTCCAGAAGAGACGGTAAATTGCCCAGGTACTTCTTGACGTGTTTCTTATCACGGGAGGGAAGGTCTTCCCACCAGTTTTGGAGCATTGGAGGGTATTGCTGACCATACCGAATCTGGGGACTTCGTGCCTCATATTTCTCCAAGACAAAATAGTTAGGCCCTTACCCCCACTAGACTCGACTATTTATACACTTACGATTAGCACACAGACATTTAGTTCTCCAAATAAATGCACAGAACGTGATTGCGTCCGTTGGGATTATGAAAACCCCGGTGGACTTTTGGATAAGGCTGCCTTAAAGGGTTATTATGCGGATGACATATTAACCCAGCTAGGTTTAGACCATGATGCATGCACAGTATAATAGAGTAAGGTTTCTATGGGGTTTTAGACTAATACCCTTGAGCGGACAACTCAAGGGGGAAGGCACGGAACCATCAACTGCACCGCTGATCGACTGGTTTTACCGCAAATAAGCCTTTCCGAATTTAATGGTGATATAAAATAGGAAGAGAGCAACCACTCATCAAGCGTTGCTATAGGATTTGTATAGGCACGAGTGGAATATGATGTTGAGCATGATTATGCAGCAATAAATAAGCAATAAAAGCACATTGTCATGTATTTGCACGTTATGAAAGCGGTAAATACAACAGTTATAATTTTAAAGCAGTTACAAAGGGAAACAAAGAAACATGTCAGTTTTGTTCTTGGAAAAATAAATACTTGGAAGAAATAGACAATTAAATTGTACATAAGGGGAAAGGGAAAGGGTGCATATATTAGCAAAGTAAAGACAATTTCACCAAGCAGTTTGAAATGGTAAAAGCCTAGAATCCCCAGCAGAGTCGCCGTGCTGTCGCGCCCCCTGTTTCCTCTCCTTTCGGATCAGTCAGGGCATTTGACATTATTGGGACAACTCATTTCCTTTTGGGATAAGGGATAAGGGATGTAAGGATTTGAAGAGTCGCCACTTAACGAATTAAGGTGTGTTAGGGCACCTATTAAGGGTCTCTAATTGTACAACCAGAGATTGGGTAAGGGTTTGAAATTACTTCAAGGGGAAGGTGTTAGGAACCCCTCAAAGTCCACAACGGTGGCTCCCGGCCAAACGAATTATGTGAATTTAAGCAAGTAGCAAATAGGCAGTCAAAGTATACACATGTAAACAAATAGTGGTTTGAAAAAGATTCGTAGTCTAAGCACACATATGTAACAAAGTTTTTAAAAGTTTTACAGTCTAAGCATACATATGTAAGGGATAAGGAACGGTCCTAAGTTTTTTATCCTATAGGATCACATCAATGCAATGCTCGGTACTCTCTCCTCAGTAAGGGGCTACATGTGGCATTAGCGCACCGGTCATCATATTCATATCTACCCATTACCCCACCCCTTAGGGGTTATTAAGCGAGTTTATTTAACGAACTCTAAGCGTGTTGTTACCCGTCCCTTCATTGTGGTCCTGGAGGAATTTAGGACCTCTAGATATAGGCAGTTCTAGACAAACCCCTAAGGTTTTTAAAAGGAGAAAATTCTAGGCGACAGGCAAGAACAAATAGGACTGATCAGATAAATGCATGAAAGCAGTTGTGAGGCTCAGATTTACCTCCACAGATAATGCACATAAGCAGCACGTCTAAACACAAACAAGGGGCAGTTTTATTAGACAGGATATCTAAGTGAATATCAATGCATAGAAATATGCTGCTTTGTTTTTATAAACTCAATAGCAGGGTCCCTAATCAGTTTGCCTACTAATTTTAAACCTGTGAGTCTTTACGCAGAAAATACAATCAAAGCAGTTTCCAGTTTATAGAGATCAATCACCTAAGGCTTGCCTAGGCGTGGGACTGTGCAATTACGCAGCTATCAGAATTATTAAACAGTTTAGGGGTTGTTTTACCTAAGAGCATGATGTTCTAGGTGATGCGAATCTGAAAATGCAGAGATTGTTACTAGTTTTATTAAAACAGACATGATAATTATTCGTGAGACTGTGTTATACCTTTTCATGAATCAGTAGTTTAAACTAGGCGTGGTTAAGCAAATGCAAACAGAGTCTTGGAGCATGGTATCTAATATGCACATATAAATGCAGAATGGTTAACACATGATTTCAGAATGCACACAATTCCTAAAGCATGATTTCTAAATGCACAAAGAGTTACAGGATGATTGAAACATGATTTTTTGAATGCACAAGAGTAACAGCTTTTATATTAACGTTGTTTATTATCCTAGGAGCAGGATTTCTAAGTGCTAGACGTAAAACATGGATGAGATGTTGAAACAGTAGACATGAGATCCTAGGGACATGATATCTAGTGCATGCTTGGCATGATTTGTATGAATATATGAGTCATAAAACATGGATTCTAATGCAGATAGAAATAATGCAAAGCCTAAGACATGCTTTCTACCCATTGATAGAATTACATAGCTACCCTCCCCATTTCACTAGCCATCCCCAATATCTGTTTACAATAATTATTACAAACCAATAGCTGAATGAATTAAATAAATAGATTGAAAAGAAGAAGTTAAACTATAGGGAGCTTGAAGCAGGCCCATATGTACCAGATATTCATAACCTCAACTATCAAAGTTTCATAGCCTTTCTCATGTCCGGGTGTGTCAGAGTTCCCTAAGGACCTCAAGGATCCCGGGCAGTGCTTACACCCATATTTCATAACCAAAAATGAGTTAGTGAAGTGTGAAAGGGCCGGCCCCAGTGCATCAGAGTTCAGAAGGATCTCGCAGGAATCCCAAGGCAGTCACACACTGGAGGGGCAGAACCTAAGGGCCTAAGAGTAGAGTGTGAGTGCTTGACATAGTTTTGAAAAGATTTTTATATGAAAACAGTATTGAAAAAGAACTCAGTTGAGTGAAGAAGTTTTATGAAATGGAAGAGTTGATTAACAGTAAAATAAACAAGAACTGTGTCAACCAAACAAACAACAAATCAACCATAGAGCAATCAGATTCAACATTGCTCAACAATAGACTTTCACACAGGGAAATTAGGAATTGGGGACACATAGGGCATATACAGTGAACACATAACAGGCAGAAGCACAAGAGAAAGGGACGTCAGTACGAAACTGTCACGACCCCAAATCAATAAGGGCCGTGATAGCGCCTATCGTGAAACTAGGCTAGCCCTCTAACACAGTAAAAATAAGTTTTGTCCCTTTTATAGAAATATAAACTCATAAACTGATAAAGATCCAATTTTAAGACAATTTCAACAGGAATGATAATGAAGACAAGTAATCAAAAACGCCCCCAGACCTTGGGAATCAACTATCATGAGCATCTAGTGTAGAAAATACAAAGTATAAAAATGTATCTTTGCCACTAATACAGGCCCAAGTATCAAAAGTCTAGAAATAGGAAGGGAAGGAAGGTCAGTTGTGGATGCTGGGCAGCTACCTCGATCCCTGGTCAACTCCGAACCCCCAAGAAGTAAACTAGTGAGCTTGTCCGGTACCTGGATTTGCACACAGAGGTGCAGGGAGTAACGTGAGTACGCCAACTCAGTAAGTAACTAAAAACTTGAGTGCAGTGACGAGCATTTATAAAATCATATTTCTTTTGTATAAACAGTAATTCAACTTTTGTTAGAAAAGCTCAATATAAAGATGAGTGAGAAAAACAGTAAAATTCACAATGTATCTGCCTTTCAGGCACATTATCCCTCATAACAAGGGATCTCAGTCACTCGTGTCTCCACTATCAGTATGCCATGCTCTCACTAAGCACTCTCACTGAACAAGTACTAGATATCCACTCAACTGATGCGGCATGCTGCCCGATCCAATACATATATATACATATATTGATGCGGCGTGCAGCCCGATCCATATAATAGTCGACTACTCACTGGGGATGTACAGACTCTGGAGGGGATCCTACAACCCAAGCACTATGTTTCTGCGGCGTGCAGCCCGATCCAATATATATATATATATATATATATATATATATATATATATA
>ML284390.1:0-91023 GCA_005239495.1 Nicotiana undulata
AATGTATATATATTATAGTATAATATATATACTAAGTGTGTGTATAATATATGAAATAAATATAAAATATTATTTATTTAAAATCTTTTATTATTTACTCACATACACACGAATATTTATAAATTTAAAAGCGTTTTTCGCCCGAAATCGGTCGGAAATATTTAGTTATAATTTATTTCAGTTGGTTAATTAAATATATAATTAAATGTACAAATTTCCGATCGCAGTTGGTCGGAAAGTTGGAATTTTTTTTATTCAAACGTTATTTTTGAACATTATATAAATATTTGATATATTTCCGACCAAAATCGGTCGAAAATCCGAAAAAATTATAATAAATAATTATTTTTCAAATTAGATAAAATATTGACCAAATATTTGACCGAAATTTGGTAAATTTTCAAAAATAATTATTTTTCGAGCATTATTGACTAATGTTTGACCAAGTTCCGACCAAAATCAGTCGGAAATATTTTGTTTTTGCTGTCCCCAAATTTTGTTGACTTTTGCGACCAACTACTCTTATTTTAGACCAATTTCGGTCGGAAAATTTTCGGACGGAAATAGCCTGATTTCTAGTAGTGATCAACTCTTCCTGCTATAAATAGAGGCCCTCGTTCCTCATTCCATATACACCAAATCGAAAGAAGCAATAGAGTGTTAGAGAGAGTAATCCACAGATTGTAGTATGTAAGATAAATAGTGAGTGAGAGTAATATTGTAGTGAGATGTTTAAAATAAGGAGCATTATTTCTTTCGTAGTTGTAGTAGCCTCTTGGTACTACTAAGTTATAACATTATAGTGGTTATATTGCTCCACTCAGGTACTGTATTTTACCCCGTTAAAAGATTTGATGTCTTTGTTACTCTCTTGTGTTATTATTATTTACCGTAAATATTATACCTAGGCGGGAATATTATTTATTTCCCAACACATTCTAGTTAAAGACTACAAGTACCCGATTAAATAATTGAGGCACGCACGAACCATCACTAAAGATACTCATACCACCGTTATCATAAAAGGAAAAAGATCAAGTTAAGCTTTGTGCTCCTCTGTCTAATAAGTACTACTCCTCCTACTTGCTGGATTTCTTGATTGATTGGTTGATAACTTGAATGAAGCTATTGCATCATTTAACGATGAATGCACCATATAAACAACTGGTGCTAACGAACTCTCTGCCTTTAACGATATCGTTTTCCAATTTTTTTATGTTTTATTAGCCAAAATATTGTAGCTTTTTTCTTATAAGAAAATAAGTTCCTTTAACACTTCCCGTCCGATTTACATGTGTTAAGCATGCAGCCAACGTTTATCCTGAGCCAGGATCGAACTTTCGATGAGATTTATAGTTGCATTACTTATAGCTTCCTTGTCTGTAGACAAAGTGGATTCGGAATTGTCTTTCATTCCAAGGCATAACTTGTATCATATATGCGCTTCATATTCGCTCGGAGTTCGCTCCCAGAAATATAGCCATCCCTGCCCCCTCATGTCAATCCCACGAGCCTCTTATCCATTCTCATTGAACGGCGGCGGAGGAGCAAATCCAACTAGAAAAACTCACATTGGGGTTAGGGATAATCAGGCTCGAACTGATGACTTCCACCACGTCAAGGTGACACTCTATCGCTGAGTTATATCCCTTCCCCGCCCCATCGAGAAAAATGACTTCCCTGGTGAGAGCAAGAAAAACAAGTTTTCTAAGTGGCATTTCACGTTGATTGTCTCCTCTCCGCTCCAATCATCCCACCTCCTGCCCTTGCCCCCCACCCCCGTGGTGCTTGCTAGATTATATATAAATGCTCTTCGAATAATATTTTCTGCTTACTTATCGAACACAAGAAAATATTTTAAACAATATTTATTTAAGAAAATAAATTATACGAGTATATTTTTTTCAAAGCAACAAACCCTTAGAGTGGTTTAAACCTTGAGGAACAATTAATTGTTAGTATGTTTTTTATTCGTTATGTTTGATATCATAAAGGACCGAATTTGTTGTTAAAATAAAACCTTGAGGTATTAATTGATACTCATAGCAAACATTAAGCACAGAATTGGTAATTTACATGGCAAAAATTGCGTTAACGCATTGACGTACGGGGTAGAGCCCAAAGAAAAGAGCCAGTCAGCACAGAAAGGAAAAATCCTAAACGCCAAAAAAGATTTGCTTGATCGGTTTGATATATTCACGTACTCTCCGTGACGGTGTGAGACAGCATAGAGTTTTGCTCCACCTTTATGCTTATGGTGTACGTACACAATGCAACCATCCAAAAAACCATTTACCCTCCATTGATCTGTGACCAACCTGTCACCATTTTCTCTCTCTCTCTCTCTCTCTCACACACACACACGAAAAGCCATTGATGTCTTCGCACTTTCTCGCTTTTCATCCGATTTCAGACGTCGTCGTATGTGTAAGTTTTCAAATGCCATTCAAGAACATGGTTTCTTTCGTGATTTCTTAACTTCTTTTCTGAAATTAATAGATAGAGATTAATTCATATACCTAACGCCAACTAGTTGTTGTTGTTGTCGTCTTCATTTTTTTGTGATTTCTCGGAGATAAGTTAGTAATAGTACATGCATGCATTGGGTTGGGTCCGGTTGAAATTTTAAATATGGGTTGTTCATGATTTCATTGAATTTTCTACATCTGAATGTGCAAATTCCCCCTGTTGAAGAAGTAACAAAGGATATGAAAATAAAAGCGGAGTTTATCGTGATTGTTGAATCTAAGGTGCACTCCATTTCTTGAGTCGTTACATTGGGTTAATTAACGCCTCTACCGCAATTCATCCCGGTACAGAATATGATTAATGAGTCATGCTACTAGCAGAAGATTCAGGATTTGAATTACTTTATGGGTTCAAGTTTGTGATTCTACCACAACTGCTAAATTAATTAGTTGTACTTATCTAGTGCATTTTTCAGACATATAGGGTTCGAGCCAAAATTACTGGGTTCGATTGAACTCATAACTAATAATGCATCTGGCCCTGGGTACTAGTCTTGATCTGTATGGAACACACAGTTGCTTTTTTCTTCTTTGCTTTTGGTTTCATTGATAACTGACATACATACTCTAGAGGGGAGCTAATGTTTGATTAATAACATATCAAAATGGCTTGAAAAAGTGTACCTGCTATTCTAGGCTCGTTTAGCTTCTTCAATCTCTGCCCCTTGTTTGTAATTTTTATCAGTAATGCATGATGCTGAATTCTCGTTTCAATGCAGATTGTTGAGCCTCTAAATAGCTTGAAAATCCTTTAACTAGAGGCTTCAGCCTTCAAGAATGTCAACACTTTCTGGGGATGTATCTAATCATGGCAGTAGTATAAGAAATGTTGACTCTTTCAGTAGTGTGGCCGAATTGGAAGACATTGATTTCTCGAGGTTACCTAGGCCAAGACACTTGAATGTTGAGAGGCAGGGCTCTCTTGAGAGGTCCCTTACTGATACTCAACTGGGCTTCTCTCCCCATCCCCCTTCTAGAGCTGAAAATTTCTTCCGCGCTTTGGACCACTTTGATGGTGTTTTTTCACCATCAAAAAGATCGGGGTTCACTACCCCTAGGTCACCTTTTGGACCTGGGCCAAATCCTATGATTGCCGAGGCTTGGGAAGCTTTGAGGCGTACCTTGGTGCACTTTCGTGGGCAGCCTGTTGGGACTATTGCTGCACTAGACAATTCAGACGAAAAGCTTAACTATGATCAGGTAACGTGTGTTATGTCGTTACAAGGTCAACGGTATCGTTCATTGTTGTTTTAAATAGTTAATTTCGTAGTTGTCTGAGGAAGGATTTTATTTTTGCTTGAATCACTAATTTGACATTCCATACTCTGCAGTCCATTACCTTGCTAAAAGTTATCTGTAGTTAATTTGATTGAGTAATTTTTCCACTCTTTAACAGTAGAAGACACCTTAGTACCTGTGGATGGTATAGTTGTACTCTGTAGTAAAATTAATCAGGTCAAAGTAGTTTTACCTTTGGGAATCATGTACTATCACTCTCTTAGGCTTCTTGGTCCAAATGCTAAGTGCTCTTTCACAGCCATCCACTGCAAGACAAAATTTGTCGGTCAACTATGTTTGGCTCTAGATAAATTATGGTAATTGCAAGAAGATCCTCTGCTCAGAGGGGAGTTGAGATGCCATCTTATCCCTCTGAGCTTGTTTTGTAGGCTTTCAATTAATGAGCTATAGTTTCTTTTACATTGTAATGATGAAAGTTTTTATCCTTGTCCAATTAGAAGTGTTCATATCTGGAACTAATTGCATCCCAATAATGTGTATTATTGCACTCTATCCCCCTTCCAAATTCACTTTTACTGGGATCTCCACTCCAGCTATCTTTTAATACACTAATTTCAGGACTGGAATTTTTTTTATATGCTGTCAAAAAGAAGTCTGGTCCACTGAGCAATTGAGTTGACTTATTCCAAAAATCATTGGTTAATATGATTGTTTGTAATTATATAAATGTTTCTAAAGACATGAAAAAGTGATTCTCATTTGTGGCATTTGGAAGAGTAAGTTGTACCAAAGTTCTGTAGTGGTTGTTATTCATGATCAAGGTGATTGTTAACAGCCATCTATAACTTCAGGTGTTTGTCAGAGACTTCGTTCCAAGTGCGCTGGCTTTTCTAATGAATGGGGAACCAGAAATTGTGAAGAATTTCATCTTGAAGACTCTTCGTCTTCAATCATGGGAGAAAAAGATAGATCGATTCCAATTGGGAGAAGGTGTAATGCCAGCTAGTTTCAAAGTACTCCATGATCCAGTTAGAAATACCGAGACATTAATGGCAGATTTTGGTGAGAGTGCAATAGGAAGAGTGGCTCCTGTTGATTCTGGATTTTGGTGGATTATATTACTTCGTGCATACACAAAGTCTACAGGGGACACTTCCCTATCTGAGATGCCTGAATGCCAGAAGGGTATGCGCCTGATACTAAGTCTATGCCTTTCAGAGGGGTTTGACACATTTCCAACTCTTCTTTGTGCTGACGGATGCAGTATGATAGATCGTAGAATGGTGAGTTTCCTTCTTGTTTATACTTGTTCTCACTGTCCTGAAATGATATAGACAGGTCTCCATATGTTTGGTATACTGAAGTTTTATAGAGGTTGTAAATTCAGATTACGAGGGTTGTCATCCTTGCAAACTCAAATCATCACTCTCATGTCAGTATTTTACCAAATTAAGAAGTGGGAAGTTGGAACTTAATTTTTTTTTGCGTCAGAGGTGTTAGATTTGTTCCAAACTTCCAATTGCTAATTCAGTTATATTGAGACATAAGTGGTATCTCTATCTGGAATTTCCTAAACATTTCTCATATGCAGATCTCTCTTTATCCCTCCCTCTCTCATATTATCCTTTACATCTGCATAGTACAGTTTGCAAACATTTACTGCAACTAAAAGAAACTCGTTCTTCTATATCTTTTGTGCTTAAGTATGCACTTGTACCCTGAAGTTTCACTGACTACTTTGTGATGCACAAACGTTATCAGGGTGTTTATGGATACCCAATAGAAATACAAGCATTATTCTTCATGGCTTTAAGGTGTGCACTTCTTTTACTCAAGCATGACGCTGAAGGGAAGGAGTTCATAGAACGAATTGTGAAGAGACTGCATGCGTTGAGCTATCACATGAGAAATTACTTTTGGCTTGACTTAAAGCAACTTAATGACATATACAGATATAAAACTGAAGAATATTCCCACACTGCAGTCAACAAGTTTAATATCATGCCTGATTCTCTACCAGAATGGGTTTTTGATTTCATGCCAGTTTGTGGTGGCTATTTCGTTGGAAATGTTGGTCCTTCAAACATGGATTTCCGTTGGTTCTGCTTGGGCAACTGTATTGCAATTTTATCTAGCTTAGCAACCCACGAACAGGCAACCAAGATCATGGATCTTATTGAGTCACGTTGGCATGAATTGGTAGGAGAGATGCCTTTGAAGGTTTGTTATCCGGCTATAGAAGGTCATGAGTGGCGGATTGTAACAGGATGTGATCCAAAAAACACTAGATGGAGCTACCACAACGGGGGATCATGGCCAGGTACCTATTTGTTCCTGGGTGTATACTGAAGTTTGAAATAGAATAGTGATGATCATCTCAGGGAATAGCAAAATGTTCTTTAATTATTGTTTGAAGGTTATTTTAATCATATTTGAAAAATGTAATTTGGTTGAGCTATTGAATTACTCTTTTAGTTCCTTGTAAAACAATCCCAAGGACTTCTGAAACTGCCTAAAATTACTGGATCTTCAATTTATTGTCATGTATACTATTTATTTAATTGTGGTTTTCCTTACATGGCCTATCTTGAGCATTTCTCAAGCAATACCATTCAAATTCATCTTAGATGGTCTTGCAATGATCAAATGATTAGAATTATTAAAAAAGAGATCTTGACTTGCCATATGAATTCTTTAGTAATCTTATATCTTCTCTAAGATTGTCTAGAGCATTCTCTCATATTTGATTCTGTCTCTCTCTACAGTGCTTCTATGGCTCCTCACAGCAGCATGTATCAAGACTGGGAGGCCTCAGATTGCAAGACGTGCCATTGAACTTGCTGAACTTCGGTTGTCCAAGGATGGGTGGCCTGAATATTATGATGGAAAACTTGGCCGATTCATAGGCAAGCAAGCGCGTAAATACCAAACATGGTCAATAGCTGGGTATTTGGTGGCAAAGATGATGCTTGAAGACCCATCTCATTTGGGAATGATTGCACTTGAGGAAGACAAGCAACTGAAGCCTGTCTTGAAACGATCAGCTTCGTTTTGATTGCTATATCTTGCATCCGGAAGTTGCCTTCTAGAAACGACAAAACTTTGTAAGAATTAGTATAGAATATAGTCAGAATGAGTTAGTCTGATTCTTTACTTTTTACCTGGAATTTTCTTCCATTCTTGCTGTTAGTTTCTGTTTACCCATACTTGCTATCTTGATTCTTGAACTCAATTTAGCTGTATCATCGACCTGTCTAGTTTACGTGATGAGTTATGACATGATTTTCCAGCCGCATATTGACATGTAGCTCTTCATAGAGTTATTTCTATGATGTGGAATGTCTATGCTGTGGGTTATTGTGCGTTCCCAAAGAGATAATTCAGTAGCCAAGACGTGAGGTTATGTGGAATGTCTGTAAATGTAGTATGTTGTGCATGCATTCCCAAATAGACAATTCCGTAGCCATAAGGTCTCGATTCTAATGGTAAAGTTATGGGTTCGAACCAGTAGCTCTGAGACTCTTTCCGTGTGCTTGGAATATTCATAAGGTCTCCATTCTAATGGTAATGTTATGGGTTCGAATCAGTAGCTCGGAGACTCTTCCAGTGTGCTTGGAATATTACATGGACCTCACCTATCTGTCACTTTTTCTCCATCAGATAATATAATGTGGGTTCCAAAAATTGCCACTGCGCAAGAGCTTTGAAGGAGCTGTCACTCCATGTTTGTAGCAGCTTTGCTAGTGCCTTATTACCTGTTATTGCTTGTATGTGTACTCATATTTTCATGTATCTTTCGGTTTTTTAGTGTACCCATCGTCTAGCTTTCTTTCCAGCAGTGGGATCTTAATAAAAAGAATATGATTTCTGGCTGTGGAACTTCCACACTTAATTGGTTATTATAAAATTTAGAATTCACATAACAAAGATTGCAACTCAAAAGTGCGGATTAAAAACTTTGAAAAGAACCTGTTACTAAATGCAAGAGAAGATATTGCAGATGCAAAAATCTACTGGCATCAGGAATAGCGCACTGGCAACAAAAAGAGAACAACAATAAAATGAAGACTCACGATGTCAACAAACCACCATGAATGTGGCTTCTTTTTTATTCTGATTGAATTCAAGTTCCTCGTAAAATTACAGCATCATCTTTCAATTTCCTAGAGTCAATTTTGAACAGAATCGCACTACTGGAGTAAAGTATATATGATCATGGCTGCTATGTGGCTAAAAGTCCAGGCTACAGTACTTGAATATTTGTATCCAGATCCAGAAACAATTAAGCTCTAGAACACAAGATTTGTATCCACGGCCAAGTCTAATACGAATTCGCTCACGCGATCAACCACCACAATAACATCCAAAACCACGAATTGGACCTCAAAACATATGAAATTTACATTGAAATTCAAGAACTTCCAAAAACACAACCATCCGTTCGATTCCTATCAAATCATCTCGGAATAACGCCAAACTTTGCGCACAAGTTCTAAATAACAAAACGGACCTATTCCAAGTTCCAAAATCAAAATCCAAACTTGATATCCATAAAGCCAAACCATAGTCAAACCTAAGGAATTTCTAAACCTTCAAATTGCCAACTTTCGGCAAAAACAAGCCAAATCAACGTAGGGACCTCCCAAATTCAATTTCGGGCATATGCTCAAGTCCAAATCATTATACGGACTTATCGGAGCCATAAAAACACCGTTCCGAGGTCGTTTTCATAAAAGTCAAAGCTCAGTCAATATTTCCAACTTAAGCTTCGAAAATGAGAATCACTCATCCAAATCAATTCCGAAACATCCAAAAATCGAATCCGACCATACACGCAAGTCCTAATACAATATGAAGTCACTCAAAACCTCGAACCACTGAACGGAACGCCAAAACTCAAAATGACCGGTCGGGTCGCTACACTACCCTCCCCAAACCCCACTTGGGGAATTACACTGGGTTTATTGCCGCTGGTGTTGTTGTTTCTATATTTTGTTGAGTTGACAATTCGAATAATTAACCAATACACGCTTTATGCAATTCAAAACACATATTTCAAATTCCTGCTGATCTTGTGTATTACCATATTCCACCAATTGTCATTCTTTAATTATCTGGTGATATTGTAGTTGCTAATTTTCCTGTATATCTTCAGCGAAGCCTGGTCAAAGTTTGGAAGTGCATATTTTCCAAAATAGAAGATTTTAATATTGGGAAAATTTAATAGGAAGTAACATGTTTCTATTTTATCATCTCAAACATAATTCTCAAACTAAGTATGTGGTTACAATTTTAAAATCTTTGTATTATGAAGTTTACGAGCTACGGGTCAATTGATTTTTTGGCTCTTTACAAATTTGTTTTAGTTTTATAACCCTAGCTCTTTTTTTATACATGAGATATTAACACGTGCTAATCTAATGGTTACTATGTATAATTATAGTAGGAATAAGGTGTATAACTAATACATATGTAGATTGAAAAACACGGGCAAACAAGGGACTATAGTACTAAAGCTAAAACATGTACTACTCCCTAATACATCATACCATTATACCAAACCACTAACATAATGTTATTGGGTGCACGGGCCATCCCTAACTAGTAGTTCAATAACCAAAAGACAATAAAGAGCGAAGCGCACCTCTGTGAAGCAGCCTAGCATCACTTTAGATAGGAGCGGAATGGATGACGTAAACTGAAAGTAAGTTCTCCAAATCGATATATCGCACGTCAGCTGACTGAGGAGTTAGTATTGATTCATGCAAAGATGCTCCTTTGAAGCTGGAGTAAGGAATTGTCCACCTCGAGGATCGGCTTAAACTTGAAACTGCCTCAGAAGCAAAGAGACGCAAAATAATAGAATTCATGGAGATCTTGGCCTTTGATGAAGCTGCCTCCTCGACCTTCATTCCCATCCTGCAGCCAAAGTGATAGCGGATGTAGCATCCACCGGTAAATGGCATAACCAAATAATTGTTTTGCCAATGATGGATTTCGCGCCACGGAATGAATCGAGGAACTAAGGACGTTTCCAATACCGATAGCAGCTCCCGCTGAAGCAATTGTAGCAGCTCCTGCACCCATTGATTTTGCACCTTCTTTTCTATTGGAACAGAGGGATGTGCAAATCAATTCTACTTTTCACTTTGCCATCTAGAGATAGTTTGCCCGGGGTTTATCTCATCTGAAGCTACCATTTACTCGGTGGCACTTTAATTGGAAGTTGGCCTCCTCGTTTTGAGACATTATGGCTTAGGGGTCGACCCCGGTAACAAAGAAGGAATCCATAAAAACTTAGGATCCGACACCATGATAAAATACTACCCTCATGATTAGACCATGTCCCTGAGATTTGATAAAAGAAAGGTGCATTAGCGGTTAATGAAAATCTTGATCTAAATCTGGTGCTTCGCAGAATTGGGGACCTAACCATATTCGGTTCGTCACATGAACTGAGATTTCACCACATGTTATTGTTTAGTCTTTTTTTTTAAGTTGACCTCTATTTTTACTTTACTTCCCCACAGCCTAGTTTTTATCCTTTCGAAGCCCCGAACAAGGTATTGTTTGACCAAAAAGTACTAAGCTTCTTGTTAAACCAATTAATGAAGAAAATGAAGGTAAATCTTAGTCAAACATAATTAACTCTAGATCTAAACATATTGGACATGGATATCGAGCGAAATCAAGCTTGCATAGTTCTTCTTAAGTTTACAAAGAGGTATCAAACATAAATGATAAGCTTACATCTTTAATACATTGTTTCGTAATTGTAAGAACAAAGAAGAAAGGAGTGCTTATTGATAGTTATTTGACCCATCGTTGTTGAATCAGCCATAAGGATTCATGGGGTTTGCAAAGAAGGTCTCGGCTTTTCCCTCGCTGGAAGTCCTCTTCTACTCCTTTCATCCCATTTTTGTTCTCTTTTCCCTCTCCCGTTTCTTGCTTTCTTACCTTCTATCTATACTTCCCATGTTCTCATTTGTCCAACGGTCTTTGACCAACGTGTGCTCTCTTTGTTATATTTTTCAATATTCCTCTCAAGCTTTACGACAGGTGCTCTGCCGTACAATCTTTAACGACAGCTCGATCTCGGCTATGGCCGAGATGCTTATTATGGTCATACCTTGCGAACACGAACACGACTTGGTCGACCCCTTACTTCTCTCTTTAAGTGTTGGCCCTCATGGACAGATTTTGACCCATACAGTTAGTCCCTCTGCCTGTCGAGGTTCGAAATGGGATTATCGCATCAACTTCAGATGTCATAAATTCTTGAGTGTCATTATGGTGCATGTTCCTCAGGCGGCGTGTCATTTCCCGTGCCTTTTCTGTTTCCTTCCTTAATTGGCAGCTCTTGGCTTTCCCGCTCAGGGCATTTATACCCTTATAAATAGAGGGGAACCCCTTTGCTCGTAAGTTCTCCTCTGCTTATTTCGTGATTTTTCTTAAGAAAGTTGTTGACTGTCTCTCTATCGGCGACTTTGCTGAAGGTTTGTTTTGTTTGTTTGTTTCTTGTTTTTGTTTTTTTTTATTTTTGCAGCGGAGAAGTTACCTCCCCCACTAGTCGCCGACATCCTCTAGTGGGTGGGAGCAATTCCCCCCCCCCCCCCCCCNTTTGTTTTGTTTGTTTGTTTCTTGTTTTTGTTTTTTTTTATTTTTGCAGCGGAGAAGTTACCTCCCCCACTAGTCGCCGACATCCTCTAGTGGGTGGGAGCAATTCCCCCCCCCCCCACCCACACGATTGGGATTCGTGAATGGGCGTCCTTTCAGGAGAAGTTTGGGCGTAAGCCTTTTATTGGTAAGTTGGCTCGTAGTCTCACTTTTGCTCTCTACTTTGTAGTTTCTTTGACCTCGTCATTACAAGATCTAACCCTCCTTATCGACAGGTCGGAGAGGACTGAGAAGATCGAGGGCTCCTCTGCTCGCATTCCGTCAGTCGGCGCCTTCTATCCGGCCTACACCGGGAGTTATTGCGGGCGAGGGTATAAGGGGTCGGGCTACCAGTCAAACCGTGCCTACGGCCGAAGATGTATGTTTGAGGTTGCTTCCCAGCCGGAGACTCCAATCCCTGCGGTTTACTCATCGGGCGAGTCTTCCCTTGTTGGTAGTGGAGAGGCCCCGTCGAAGAGGCAGAGGGTAGTGTTGGAAAAGGACTTTGTAGATGAGACGCCATCGAGGGGCAACCCCGTTTCGGCGGTTCGTGAGACTGGGGGCGGGGTTAACCATGAGGTGGAAGCAAGGCATGTAGCGAGCGCTCAGGAGGCTAGTGTAACGGGGGTACGGAGTCCCTTGGACGCCGTAGTTGTACCGAGTAGACCATCATCATCCCGAAAGACCCGCGACCCTTCTTCGACCGAAGAGAAAGGGAAGGGCGTCATGGTTGAGGATTATGAGACTGAATCCGACATCGACCCTGACGACATGAGGGTGTTCGAGAAGGGCTTTACCAGGACAGTGGTAATGGAGGAAGGCCCCTCCCGCATACTTGAAATTCCATCGGATCTCAACCTGCTGCAGGACATAGTGGATTTGGTGCCGCAGTTTGATCTTCTCTGTTCCGCCGCTGAAAGCGGGGCTTTCCAGGTGGTCAGCGGTTCTCAATTGTCACATGGTGTAGCCGCAATGGCTTGAGGGTGAGTTCCTTTTCGTCTTCTTTGTTTTGCGACCCTTTATCTTCACTGACTCTTTATTCCCGTTTCTATAGAATTACTTGCTGGAGGTCGAAAGCGCTTGTAGGGATGAGACGCGGGCCAAGATTTTTTTAAAGATGGCCGAGAAGTATCAGCGGTACGTAACAGATGCCGTGAGTTGTGTGAGTGGCTTAGAGCAGGTGTCGGTGCTCAGCCTACCAGGGAGGAATTGGAGAAAAGAGATGAGGACTTGATGCGGTCTATCCGCAGGTGCAGTGATCTTGAGGAGCTACTTCATGCAAGAACGAGGAGCTTGAGGTGGGCAAAGGGGTCGCCGCGGAGTGCGAGGACCTTTAGGACAGAGTGCTATCATTACAAGCTGAGCTTGAACAGAATGCTGCTAGGGTCAACGCTCTTAATGAATAATGGGCAGAGAAGGTGACCGAGTTGGAAGGAAAAGTGGTCGTGTTGGAGCGAGTCAAGGGTGCTCGAGTGTCGACCCTGGTGAGGGAAGCACCGCTAGAAGACACTATCCGCGTCCTCAGATCTGAACAAGAATTCGAAAGGGCGACGACCACATTGAGGGAGGTGAGGCTCGAGGAGCGCATCAATGAGATTGATCGGGAATCTTCAAACTTGGGAGACCGGGTCGTGACCCTCGAGGATGAGAAGGCGCAATTGTTGGCTCAAGTTGAATCTGCCTCTGCCGATGCTCCTCGCCACTTGCATGAGTTGTGGGTTTATGTTAAGGCCGAACGAGATATATACAAGGGTTTGTGGGAGGTGGGAACTATTTTCGAGGCTGCCTTCAAAGACGCTCAGGCGAAGGCACGTGAGGCTCGTGTCAACTGTGGCTACGAACCCCCGACACCAGAGGTTGCTGAGGGCGTTGATGTTGAGGATATGCTTCTTGATGATGATGATGGGGGAAACGGCGGTGGAGATGGCGCCGAGTGAAACGTTGCTGCAGCTTTCATACTTAGTTTTTTTGTGTTCTTCTTGTTTGTCTTCATTTCTTCTCTATTTTTTGTGGGCTTGTTCTGGTCTTTTGTAAGGTGTGGCTGTTACGCGCACATTCGAATGGAACGATTGTTTTGCCTTTGTTTGTGTATCTTTTTTGATTTGATTTCTTTTTTTTTTTCGTTTGTTGCATGTACATACTTTTGCGTTGACCTTCGGGTTTCATTGTGATGAGTCCCTAATCTGTTTAATTGGGAATTCGACCTTGCCCGGATCAAGTGGGAACTCGTTGTGTGAGTCCGAATGAGGTCACTTCGGATCTGCAAATCTGGGCGAGGTCGATTTTTGATTTGTGTCGACTTAGGCAAACCAAACTTAATTCAAACGAGGTCGAATTCAGACTCACCATCTTGGACGATATTATATTCGACTTGTATATTCGAACGAGGTCGAATCTGGGATTACCATCTTGGGCGAAGCCCGTTTCTAACTTATTTATTCGAACGAGGTCGATTTGGAATTGTCTCCTTTAGCAAAGTTAGTTTCTGACTTATGTATACGAACGAGGTCGAATTTGGAATTGCCACCTTGGCGACGGTCGATGGCTGTAAGGGGGTTAATTCGAGCGAGGTCGAAATTATAACCCATTGTAAAGTCGAGCGAGGTCGGACTTTCTTTTCGTTTGGCGACAGCCGATTGTCGTAAGGGTGTTAATTCGAGCGAGGTCGAAATTATAACCCATTGTAAAGTCGAGCGAGGACGGGCTTTCCTTGCGCTTGGCGACGGCCGATGGCTGTAAGGGTGTTAATTCGAGCGAGGCCAAAATTATAACCCGTTGTAAAGTCGAGCGAAGTCGGACTTTCTTTCTGCTTGGCGACAACCGATGTCCGTAAGGGTGTTAATTCGAGCGAGTTCGAAATTATAACCCATTGTATTATCTTTTGGAGAACATTACTCGTAGCCGTATCATTTATGCATGCGTCGGGGCGAATCCAGGCTTGCTTAGTTTTGCTTTCATTGGAGAATACTGTGTGTTTCCTAGGTGAGTCCCAGTTTGCTTAATTTTGCTTTCATTGGGGAGTGTTGTGCGTTTCCCGGGTGAGTCCCAGTTTGCTTGATTTTGCTTTCCTTGGAGAGTGCTCGTATACCTGTTTTGTACCGACAGAAGACGTGACAAGTTAAACCAAATGAAGTTATGTTACCTTGGTCCGACAAGTCGGTGAAAGGAGGAATGGAGCTATATGGTCGCTCGCTTCGCCCCGTGCTCGAATGATGGTTCCGGATTTGGTAGTCGTGCTCGACCTCGTTGTTAATCGCGCCCAGATTTCTCATAGGTAGGGCTTACATATTTTCTCATTGGGATATTGAGATCAAGTCCCAATCCGAACCCGTTCGACATGCACAATAAGGGAAACATGTCATACTTTGTTCACAAATCGTCCAGTGCAGGCGAGTACGAAGATAGGGCGGGGTGTACTTGCTATTTCAAGGGATCGCACAGTGGTCTATCGACTCTCCTTAAAAAGTGGACGCGTCGGCCAGTATATGAGACGAATACGTCGAATAGGATTGCGGTCATGCCAAGCGCATGGTGACCGCGATTCTATCTTAACCATGCATATGACGAGCCAAACCTATTGTTATAGATGCGCTGTGGTTTTTGCACAAACGTTGGGTATGGTCTCGATTTTATGTGGAAATCTGACCCGGATTGGGTTGGTTATCTCAACCACCTATCTTCTATATATTATTTTTTGGGTCGGTGCTCGCGCCGAGGTGGTGAGGCTATGAAAGCCGGGAAGTGATATTCTGGTTAGTTTTAGATCTAGAGGGAACTAAAATTAAATTGTTTGACCAAAAAGTACTAAGCTTCTTGTTAAACCAATTAATGAAGAAAATGAAGGTGAATCTTAGTCAAACATAATTAACTTTAGATCTAAACATATTGGACATGGATATCGAGCGAAATCAAGCTTGCATAGTTCTTCTTAAGTTTACAAAGAGGTATCAAACATAAATGATAAGCTTACATCTTTGACACATTGTTCCGTACTTGTAAGAACAAAGAAGAAAGGAGTGCTTATTGATAATTATTTGACCCATCGTTGTTGAATCAGCCACAAGGATTCATGGGGTTTGCAGAGAAGGTCTCGGCTTTTCCCTCGCTGAAAGTCCTTTTCTACTCCTTTCATCCCATTTTTGTTCTCTTTTTCCCTCTCATGTTTCTTGCCTTCTTACCTTCTATTTATATTTCCCATGTTCTCATTTGTCCAACTGTCTTTGACCAACGTGTGCTCTCTTCGTTATATTTTTCAGTATTGCTCTCAAGCTTTACGACAGGTGCGCTGTCGTACAATCTTTAACAGCAGCTCGATCTCGGCTATGGCCGAGATGCTTATTGTGGTCATATCTTGCGAACACGAACACGACTTGGTCAACTCCTTACTGCTCTCTTAGGGGGTGTTTGGCTAAGCTTATAAGCTGGTCAAACTAGCTTATAAGCATTTTTCAGCTTATCTACGCGTTTGGTAAAGTTAAAAGTGCTTATAAGCCAAGTGCTTATAACTCAAAAATAAGCCAAAAGTCATAAGCTGATCACCTCTAGATTATGAATTTTTAGCTTATAAGCACTTTAAGTTTGACCAAGAATTTTACTTTTTTATACTTAAAATATTCCTTTTTATAACAACTCCTACATCAATAATCACTGCCTCAAGTATTTTTTTTCAACCTACCCCTCCCCCCTCCCTCTTCCCCTCCGCCTCTGCAAGTCTACAATTCTCATTGACTATTTAAGATAAGCAAATTCTCTATTCCTTTGCATATTTGTATCAATGTAATTGTGTTAATCTTTGAACTGTATATAATAAATGAGGACATATTAATTTCTTGGTGTATTAATGTTTTCTCTTCAAATATTTTGTCCTATTTAGGTTTATTTTTTAGTGAGAAACTTTTATCAATTTATTAATTATTATAACTTATGATTATATGCTTATCATAAAATAAATTATATTTATCATAAAAGTTATTTTATCTAAGCACAGTTATATTTAAAATAAAATGACAAATAGAATATTTTATATTTGGATTGTTTTAGAATCTAAAATTTTGAAGAAATTACGCCGTTATAAGTGTAAATAGTTTTAAGGTTATTTAAGTCATTTTAACAGAAAAAGAGCTTATCAACACTTTTTTATCAAATATCACAGCAGCTTATTATTAATTTCAACACTTCTATCCAAACACGTAACTGCTTATTTAATAAATCAGTTCCAGCACTAGAAAGTGCTTTTCAGCACCTAATGCTTATCCGCTATTTTATATCAGCTAATCCAAACGGGCTCTTAATCAAACAGTTTCAACTGCTTATTATTAATTTTAATACTTTTATCCAAACACGTGATTGCTTATTTTTAAAATAAGTTTCGATACTTAAAATTACTTTTCAGTCCCTAATACTTATTAGCTACTCTAAATCAGCTAAGCCACATATTTCGACTCATAAGGTATACTTAGTACATTACATAGGTTAGTGTCCAACAAGATCGACTCCTCCTAATATTCTCCAGAGCCTAATTCTTTCGCTACATATTCTATTTTCACCAATATTCACCTCCTCGTATATTTCAATCTTAAAGTTTAATTTCATTATCGAATTTTAGGCATATCCATCCGCAAATCGAGAAAAAAAAACAAGCAGCATGAGGACGACACGGAGGCCGATCCACGCCGTGTCGACATGGGTCCGCCGGCAACCGCCAAAGGTGAAGGCTTTTCTGGCGGTCATCACCGGCATGGCGGCTCTTGTTCTCCTACGCGCCATCGTTCACGATCACGATAACCTCTTCGTTGCCGCTGAGGCTGTTCATTCCGTTGGAATCTCCGTTCTCATCTATAAGCTCATGAAAGAAAAAACTTGTGCCGGTAATGAAATTCCTTCCTCCCTTTATTTACCAATTGTGTAAGTGTTACCCGTTGTTTAATTGTCAAAAAAATGCTTCGTTTGCCTGAATTTAGAAAGTTTTTTTTTTTTTGGTTCAGCTGTTGATGAATTCTAGGGTTTTGTTTGCTGTTTTGAATTAGGAATTGAAGTAATCTAGAGATCGTTGCTTAATAATTTGGATAACAGATCGTCACTAGGTGCAATTCTAGATTAACATTTTTTTTATGGTTTTGAAGAGTGGGATGGTGTTTGGGGGGTGTTGATTTTGGTGACTCTATAATATGTTAATGATGGGTAACTTCGTGGTACGGTAAAGTTGTCTCCTTGACCTATATAGGTCACAGGTTCGAGTTGTAACACAACTCAGTCATTGATGCTTTGCGTCACGGTAGGCTACTTACGTAATACCCTTTGGGTGATCGTGTGATCCTTCTTGCATCGTGCTGCCATTATTGAATGTGACTGATGAAGTTTATGATGCAACAGTTTTCTGGGCGGAATATTAAGCAGTGTGACACAGACCTATGTTAACTTTGCCCATCGGTGCCTCTGTTCTTAAATAATGCAGCTATTCTTGTGGGTTAAGATGAAGTGGCCAACAACTTGCTAAGGAGTATCTTCAGATATGTAAAGCAGTCCTTTTCTCATGGCTAATATTTTTAGATCAGAGAGGTGACAGATGAATAAGAGCTAAAGCACTTGCTTGACTTTTTGGAGCTCGTGCTGGTTATGGTTTCTTTAAGGACTAGTAAACATGGCTTGTACTATTTTATGCGCATGCTTAAATTTCTTTGGAAAAAAAAATGTCAATAAACAAGTAAAATATGAGACTGTGGAAGTAAGAGGCAGACTGGAGATAGTTTAACATTGAACCTTTGTTATTTGCTTACTGCTTTCCACTTTTTATGGGATTTGTTAAAAAAAAAATTAAAGTTTTTTTCTTTTCATCGTCCTCTTTCTTTCTCAGATGCATGCAATAGGGATCTTTTTCTCGATTTCAGATGTGGAAACTGGAACATTTAGTTTGGGAGCTTTGCCTTTTATTTCTGTTTCAATCCTTTGCCTCAGTTTTTTCTGATTGCATATTCCATAAGCAACAATAGTAATTTATAACTCTGTTGTATATTGTTGCAGGGCTTTCACTCAAATCGCAGGAGCTCACTGCTATGTTTTTGGCTGTTAGACTGTATTGCAGTTTTGTCATGGAATATGATATACACACTTTACTTGATTTAGCTACATTGGCTACGACCTTGTGGGTTATTTATATGATCCGTTTTAAGCTTAAATCAAGTTACATGGAGGACAAGGACAATTTTTTAATCTATTACGTGGTAAGTCACAAACACCTTATGCATACCTTTTTCCAATTTTCTTGTTAAGTTGTACTTAGTTGTGTCATTGGGGCTTGTTTCTCATTTGGCATCTTCCTCTCAAAGAAAGATACATGATACCTGATTTTGACATGTTAATAGTGTGTTTATGTATGTGTGTGCATAACTATATATACATGCGTGTAACGTGGCAACTATGAGTTATTATGGCTTCAGAAGTCTATACCTTGATGTAAAGGTCTATGATTGATTTAACAGTCCATGATAGATACAGCTCTCACCAGGAACTGCTAGTGTTGAAAAATCCAGTTTTACAGATATAAACAAAGAAAGATCTTGACAAATGACAAGTTTTTGGTGTGGATAAAATCTGACATACAACTTACTCATCCAGTCTTGCAATTCAAAAGTTTAAGTTTAGCATGCACAACTACCAGTATCGTGCTCTTGGTCTCATCACCTGCAATGCTATTTCCAAAAAAATGATTTAGTGTCTTTTGTTTTCGCCATACAAAAGTAGATTCTGGTTCAATCTGATGTTCGATTTCTTTTTTGCGCATAAAATAAGAAGTTGCTGGTGATTTTTGCACTACTTTGTCATAATTAGCAATTTGCTTATTATATGAAAATGATATTAAGTTATAGATGAAACTCTGAATATTTTATTCTACTCACTCTTCTCTGCACTGTTTTTTTATATGAATTGGTTGTTGGGAACGATAGGATAGTTATTGAAAACTGTAGAATGCCAAAGTGTAAAAGGATTACCAGCACTGTCTCTTTTATGCTATTCTCCATGTACATGTACTGTTCCAACTCTTAAGTAATAAAGGATAACATTTAGATGCGTCTTTAAACTTTCTGACAAATAAAAGGTTGATGTTTTAAGAGTTGTTTGACCTACTTTCTATTTTATCAGAAAATGTGTAAGTATTGACTTTTACATATTTTGAGTTTAGTAATATTTGTCACTCATTCTGTTTATTCAAAATTAATGTAATTCATAGGAATCCACTATTGTTATAATAACAAAGCTATACTATGTTTTCATCTAAACTATCCAGGATATAATAAATTGATTGCTCATTTTAACATCATAATTGCATATAGTGTGGATCCGATGATATTTTCTTATCAGGTGTGATTATTTTCAACATAAGGTGCATTCACTTTCAATATATTTGACATATGAAGCAAAGAACTAGCTCACATTAGGTCTTTGCTTGGGCAAGATACACTTAAGCATGAATATATGTCGAAACTTATTTGTATTAAGTTATCAGGAATGGTATTATTTAGGGGTCTTGAGATAATGAAAATTGTTCAACTAATTTGATTAGACGTGAAGATCAGAGGAAAAAAGAATTTTATTGTATTTTTGGAAGAAATAAAGAAATATAATCTATGTCTAATTATCATAATTAATGTCAAATTTGAACTTAAAATGGTTCTCAATGTTTGGAATTCGTGTGAAGAATCAAGCTATTGAAATATTTTAGTCAATTGGGTGTACCTCAAGTTACAGATAGCTTAGCCTCCTCCTAGTAACCTCTGCTCCTACAACAGAAGAAGGTAAAGGCATGAATGAACGGGCTGATCATCTTGTTAGTGTTCTCTATTTATTTATTACCTTCGGTACGGCAAATCAAATTCAATAATAAAGCACCTTTTTTGGTAATATAAGAGTAACCAAAAGTTCAAAACACAACTCTTCCTTCAGGAGCCTAAGAACTGAAACACATTTAGTTGTTACCAGCTGCAGTGCTCTATTTGCTATCTAATTTAGTTATCCACTTCATAAATTTATTAATCTTATGTTCCTTTTGATAGATGAAAGCTAAAGGGTTTATTGAACTCACTCTCAAACCTCAAGTGCTATCCAATGTTGATATTTGATACCAGCATATCTTATAATCTCCCTGCCCCATTCTTATGTATTCTTCTATTTTTTAAAGTTTTGACACTATTCCACTAATAATCTTATTTTATATACAACTTTTGTAATTTATAAGATTCAGACTTTAAACTTTGATGCCATGTTTCCTCTATCAAACTTTTTTTCAACCTTTAAAATAATAATTTTTCTTCCACTATTACTTATATAACACACAAGTCCAATTCGAAAGCTTAGACTCAATGTCCAGTCAAATGGTGTAAAATAAAGTGGCATCGAGGGAGTACAACCTATTTTCTAGTACGCATTTCGAAGTAGTAATTTACTAAAGGATTATTTTGTCAGTTTAGCAATGCCATGTTAGTGAAGTGACCGGAGACTTCTAGCTTGTCATGGCTATAGAAGCTGCCCTTCGGACCAATATATCTCTGGCATTGGGGATTAAGAATCGTTTTGCAAATAATTTTCTGTGGACCCTGAATGGAGTCTGTGTGGCTTTCAGTTTTATCTTCATTTCAAGATTGTAAAGTGTCTTTGATTCATTCAAGCAGCTGGTTTCATTACGTCTCCTTATTTTTGTATTAATTTTGTTTGCATGACTCTTGTAATGCCACCCTCTGCAGAGATTTTTCTATTTTCTTTGAGAAGAATGCATATGTGTTTTTTTTTCCAATTTTCTGCAGGTGATCCCTTGTGCTGCCTTAGCTTTATTAATTCATCCATCTACATCACATCTCTTCGTTAATAGAGTCTTCTGGGCTTTCTGTGTTTACTTGGAGGCAGTTTCTGTGCTACCTCAACTTCGTGTCATGCAAAACACTAAGGTATAATTGCATGTAATTATTTATGAAATGCAGATTCCCCCTTCCCTTCCCCCAAACTTTTTTTGTGCTGTGGAACTAGAATCAACTGCCTTTGCTTTCCTTTGACAACCCCTTTGATGTTTTGTATACAGATAGTTGAACCATTCACAGCTCATTATGTATTTGCATTGGGTGTTGCAAGGTTCTTAAGCTGTGCTCACTGGGTTCTCCAGGTTTGATTTGCAAACTCTCAGTTCGTGAAGTTTTTGGATATCAAAAATTGTCAGATAGCTTATTTCTCAAAAAAACAGAATTTGTCAGATAACTTTATTTGAAAATGTCATTCATATTTCCTGGATGGAGCCGCGTTTTACGATTTTACCCAACATGGTTTGTTGTGAAGAAATTTAACTAGCTGATATGATGCTCTGATTTTATCTTTTTTTATTTATTTTAATAACTCCCTAATTGGCTTAGCTTAGGGGTACTGTATGAAATATATTTGGTTAAGCAGGCATAGAATTGCATTGTTGTCATACCGAGTACTCACTATGTTGTGTGGGCTTCATTAAGAATGTTCACTTATTTTTCACTTGGTTGATCAAGATGTTTGATGTATGATAAGTTGTCAATGGGGGGGGGAATATGTATTGGTTGGTCTTATATTCACATCGTAGGATCTTGTTGGCATTATAAACTTTGCTATCACAGTTGTGATAACCTTCTGGTTTCTTCTTGGCTTTGTGTCAGGTCTTGGACAGTCGTGGTCATCTGCTGGTAGCATTGGGTCATGGTCTATGGCCTTCAATGGTTCTTATATCCGAAATTGTCCAAACCTTTATCTTAGCAGACTTCTGTTACTACTATGTTAAAAGGTTGAAAATGCTCTGCATGTCAATTTGTTTCTTATCTTCTGGCTTTCCTCCTTATTTGCTTTTTCACAAAGCTGTATTGACTATGACATCTTGCACATTTTAAATTTATCGCAGTGTTTTCGGTGGACAGCTGGTCATGCGCCTTCCTTCTGGAGTAGTGTAACTGATGATTATGCTAGTCATGGACATAAATTTCACATACGTTTGTTGCCTTCCTTTTGCTCATCTTTGGTCTCTCTACAAGGTCAAAATCTGGTCTATGGCTCTCCGGGCGTAAAATTAAGAGTGCCGTGGTCTGTGAAGTTAGTATTATCTAAAATATTTTCTGGTAATCCTAGATTATACTTTACCTTTTTAAGCAGTTAGCATTGTCTTAAAATGAAGCAGTTGATTTTCTCTCAATCCTAGATTACTTTACTTTGTTAGCACAGTTAGCACTAACATCATATGGCTTTCAGATATGTACTCATTTTTGTACTTATGTACTAATGTACCACTGTGAATGATTAATGATTCTGATTCCGACACAATTGTCCCTGTTTGTTGAACAACTGGATGTACCCCACCCCTACCCCCCTTTCCCTTTCCTGATGGTCATATTGCAAGGGACTAAGAGTTTGTACCTTCTAGTCATAGAGGCTTTCATTTGTATGAACTTCTGACACAATTTTTCTGAATGGATATGCAACAATGGATCTACCACTCACTCCACCACAAAGATAATGTTACTTTCATTCTATTGGCCCCTCAGGCAATCATCTGCTTTTGTTGAAAATGAGAGGTATACCTACTTTTAGGTCTTCTGGATTTTTGGTCCTTTTCGTTTTTTTTCTTTTTTGATGAGGTGGTTTCTGAGCCAGCTTGCATTTGCTTCCATTATTTCACCGGTTATTTGTATTTCCACCAGCACAGTAACTCTGCTTATTATGGCTAAAGGGATATGAGAATAAATCATTATGTCTTTGTTTGTAACTTTGGTTTCACACAGTTTTCGACATTTCATTGACTGCTAGGCGGGCCTTGCCCTTCAATTTATTGTAATCGTTCGGGAGTGTTTGGCTGGTGTTTTTAGAATATCAGAAGTTTAAAATAATCCTTTTTTTCTTCTTCCAGCTGTGTCTCTTGAAGCATATGTTGTCCCTCTTTATCCTTGAGGTTACTTAGACTTGTGGACTGTTGCATCAGAACCATAAAGCTAGTCATAGATGTGTAACAATTGGGTTCCTCTCACTGGTCACTTGATTCTATGTTTAAGTTTGGTATTCCCACCATTGCATTTGCACAGTGCCTACTTCTGTGAACTGATAGTGTACATTTCTTATATCATCGTCTCAGAGAAGTCATTGAAACAATTGTCGATTTAACTACACTATCGTAAGTATATTCACTGAACTTGTTAGAATATCTAATGACAATCTTTCGCTTATATAATACTACCAGCTTGTTTGGATTGTTGGTGCATGTCGTTTCATAATGTATCGTATTGTACTGTATTGTTTAATGAATGTTATGTTTGGATAGATTGTATTGTTTGTTGTCGTTTCATGATGTCACGCACTAACAATATGAAGGGCCGGCATATTCAGGTCCGATACGTTGTATAAACTTGGAACATTACTAAAAAATTTATACAACATTACTAAAAAAATGATACGAAGTAGAATTATTATATAAAAAAGTAGGATAGAGAATAAAATATGATTATTTAATACTCCAATAAAGAAGGGCAAGATGAGAGGAAAAAAGCAAAGAAATGATGCCACCATACCAAATTCGTCGTTTCATAAAGTGATTTTTTGTTGTTGCATAACGATGAATTCAATAATAACATACAATAAAATTAAAGTAATAATCGAAGCAAACATTATATTTAAAGTAGCAATACGATGGATAACGACCTTCTAAACAAGCTGCAAAGTAAAATGATGAGCTTGTAAAGTTTCTTGAAATAATTATAATCAGCTTCCCCGTTGATGAAACGCCAAAAATAAAACAAAGAGTTGTTTTACCACTCGTGGGCTACATAAAAAAGTCACTTGGTCAAAATTGACTCAAGTATCTTCTGAATATCCTTAAGTTTGTGCATGATTTTTTTTAACACGATAAGTATGTGCATTATTTGAAGACGAAAGTGATAGGAGTATTATTGACGTAAAAATCTTTTTCCTCATTAATTTTGTCTTTTTTTACTTTTTTTGTTGCCTTCCAATATTCTTATTAATCGTGCGTCTAGAAAGTTGCCAAGTGTCTAACATGTTATTTTTTCTTAAATCCAAGAGACAAGATTCTTTTTTTCTTTTTTTCGTGTGTGTGGTAATCCTTTTGGAAAAGGAGAGTTCCAGAATACAAACAGCTGTAGTGCAACAAGATGCTAGCTGTTTGTGTTAACTCATTCAATAGTAATCACATTACACAACAAAAAAAGGAAGTAGCATTCATAGTAGTAGTTGTTATAAGATGTTAACTTTTGACTTAAAAATCATGCTCTAAAACTAAAAATCTTTCCATTACAAGTTTTTTGAATTAATGGCCCAAACTCCTAAATGATTATTTGATGCTTTGCTCAACTGGTCCAAACGCGTTTCGTTATCGTTAAATAAAAAAGGAACTTCTTTTGTGGTCATATAGCTTTATTATTGATGTTCTAAAGACTAAGATGGATTCCCTATTTCGGTAATGAGATGATTGATTGAGCTTTAAGCTGCACCTTACTTATTTGTCACTCAACTTGTTTTTTTAATATATGCCAGTTGTTAAGAAAAAGGTAGAACCATAAATACTATCCGAAATAGTGAAGGGGGCTTGATAATATTTTATTTTTTGAAAGACTGTGAATACTAGAGCCAGTGAAACGGTAGCTATTAAAGCGTAAATTTACTGCTCGTTTTTCCTTCCCCGCGAGTATAGTATGATGATAAGTTACGATAGCTCCGAATGAAAGGAGAATAAAGGTATTAAGAAAAAGGATTTTTCAAGGATTTAAAACAGCAATTCTTTTTTGGGGCAAATACCTTCGATCTCTATCGTAGGTACCAAAGAAGAATAAAAAGAAGTCTGAATAAAAACAAAACATAACCACTGATACAATAAACAAAATAAAACCATATCGAGATTCTATTTGTACGACTTTATCTTATCAGTTTTAACACATTCGTATTCGATTTAAGTCGGCCATTTGTCATGCTAGCTAGAACTGAGTTCTCTCAAGTTCAAATGGTAGTATCCACGGGGGAGGTAAATGGAGTCAAAATTTCAATCTTACGGGTTTTAAATTTTAGAACGATTTTAATTATTAATAATATAAGTAGGTGTTAAATTTAATATTTGTATATAGTTATGGAACTTTTAAAAATAAACACATTGTTTGAGCAAAAGCTACTGAGTTCGCTATGCTACTAATAATTGTCTTCTACTTTTACCTTTAACTCGATTTATGTATATGTAGCTGATATTTTATAAGAAAACATATACTTATTGTGAATTCGTACTTATTATAACAAAAGAGTGTCATATACTATATTATTTGCAGTTATTCGTAAGAATCTTGAGTTCTTTTCTGGCAACGGATAATATAATTAAATAGAACTCAACTTGTTTTAATTAATTCATGTAATGAAACGTCTGAGACTTTTTAATGTTAGCTTTGTCCACCTACTGCTGCAATTATACACACTTTGGGAAGTGTACTAATAATTCCAGACTCTCTGGCCAGGCTGTTAAATTTTATTTCCTCTAAACATTCTGTCATTTTACTTCTTTTTTTCAAGTGATATACTCTTATGTTTCCAATTAGTTAGTAGCGTGTTAATTAAATAAGATATTTTTTAAAAAAATAGTGTAGAGACAAGTATTTTTATGATTAAAAATAAAGGTTTTGCAAAAATATTCAAAGACAAGGGAGCAATTATATTCCATATCTATTTAATTACTCCATTCGGTCCAAAATAAGTGACCAAACGTTGGACACACTCATTAAGGAAATACTAAATTTTAGATAAAAATACTTAGTGTGACTAAACTACCTTTAATTAAATGTTGCAGCATAATTTAGTGTGAAGAGTAAAAAAAAAATTAATGATGCATACATAAGGATAATTTTGAAAAAACAAACTGAATTTTTTCTTGATTATATAAATGGACACTTATTTTAAATTAAAATGAAAAAATAAATTTGTCACTTATTGTCTACCGGAAAGAGTAATACTTAAGCCTAATTACCTACTACAATTAAGCTTTACGTACCTAAATTTATTCGCATGCATGCTATTCCTCCGCGTACTTGCCTTTAATTAATTTTTTATATATTTATTTTTGGGTGTTTCTATTCTATTTGTCCTCAGATGAACCTACACAGCTCTTACTTGCCTATAAATACCTCATTGGTCTTCCTTTTCAAGTCACACTAAAATATTATGCTTTAAACAAATTTCCATTTCTTCTAAAGAATTTCAAACTTCCAATGGCCATTTCTAAAACTCTCTTTGTTTCATTAGTTCTCTCTTTGCTCCTTCTCGATCAAGTCCAATCCATTCAAAATGATCAAGTGGTAAGTATTTTTATCAACTCCTTATCTTACTTCAAAACCTAATAATATAATATCATATTTGGTTGATCATCCATATTACGAGACTGCGGCAAAGTCAGAAAATTCTCCAAGGGTGTTTAGACTTGAAAGAAGCAAAAAGATTTTCGTTGTTAATATATGTTATATACATCTAAAATCTAATATTTTACTTATATATACAGTGTAATTTTTCGTAATATTTCAATGAAGGATGGTCAATTAAGGTGACTTCGCCCCTGTTACGGGAGTAACTCAATAGTCAAGAGGTCACAATTCGAACTGCAGTCTCATAAAGTCATTTTAGTGACCTTCACTATTTTAACCATATGAAAATAATAAAATTTCCTTGTTATATAAGTAAGTATTATTTTTTTTAAATTCAAGTTTTATTGAGCTGATAATGTTTTTTATTCTTTGCAGACTAGCAATGCTATTTCTGAAGCCGCTTATTCCTACCCGAAAATTGGTATGCTATCTTTTACAACTTTATTAATTACTCTCTGATGCAATATATAACATTTTGTCACCTTCTTTATACACTTTTTTTTGTCGTGTATGTTCTGTCCTGTTTCATTTGGCTTTATTTATTACCTATTGAAAAAACAAATTGTTCAAAGTTACATAAAACTGACAAAAGAAACTTTTTTATTTTATTTTAATTCTTTAAAAGGATTTATGTTTTATCCATTATACTGCTGATGTGTAAATAAATATCTTTTTACACTCTTAAAGCATTTAACCGGTTTTAGCATGTTATACTCATCATCTTTTTCAGATTATGCAAATTTCATTTACACCATCGTGTATTAATTTATTTTACTTTTAATATATACACCATTCTATCTTGTTTTGTTATTAAGAAAGGATTCAATTTATACACGCTAATAATGTATATACTTTTTGTACTCTCCGTTTTTTAACTGGTTATATTATGTTATTTGTTTTATTCTCTAAATTATTACCAAATTAGACGTATAGTTCATTAGTTACGCATATTATTGTAGGTCAGTTTAATCAGATAATATAAAAATCTATATATTGTCAGTACACAGTAATTCTGGTAAAAATAGCATGGGCTGGTCAGTTTTCGGACTGGTCATTCAAAAATAGCTAGCGTTTGCCAAGTCATTGAAAAATAGCCACTATTTTACTGCAACAGAGACTCGTCCAGCATAATATACTGGAGTCTGGTGCACCTATGTATGAACTTCCAGCATATTATGCTGGAACTCCAACACACCGAAAGTTCCAGCATAATATACTGAAGATTCGAGCACTTGTGTATGAACTTCAAGCATATTATACTGGACCGGTATACTTTGCTGGAACTCCAATATATTATGCTGGAACTCCATTATATAATGTTGTAGTTCCAGTATACTTATCCTGGAACTCCAGTATAATATGTTGGAGTTCTAGTATACTTATGCTGGAACTCCAACATAATATACTGGCGTATTTTTCGGATTTTTAACAGTGTTTTCGCTCAGATTTATCTTTACATGAAAAGTGGGTAAATTTCGATTACTTTTGAAAGCGTGACTATTCTTGAATGACCACTTGTAAATCTGACTATTTTTGAATTTCTCCTGTAATTATGTACACTCTTTATTAATGGGCTTTCTTGTGTGTGTGTGTGTGAAGATTGTGGGGGAGCATGTAAAGCAAGGTGCCGTTTATCATCAAGGCCAAGATTGTGTAATAGAGCATGTGGAACTTGTTGTGCTAGATGCAACTGTGTTCCTCCTGGCACTTCTGGCAACACTGAAACTTGCCCTTGTTATGCAAATATGACTACTCACGGCAACAGACGCAAATGCCCTTAATTTATTTGAATCCTTTCCTACTTATTGTTTTCCTCAGACTATATATACTCTATGGTCCTGTCCATATAGTATCAATAAAAAAAAAATGTAGTAAATGTTTTTACGATATTTGTTTTTGTGTCTTTTCTTTTTGAGGTATTGTGTCCTCTCCTCTTTGTGAGTTAATACATTTGTATTCTTGTTTGTATTATATGAGATGCTTTGTATTCTTGTTTGTATTATATGAGATGTGGAATAAATGAAGTTTTGTGTATAAGTTTTTTATATTCTTCTATTTAAGGAAGTTTCTTTTTCACATAAAATCTCTGTTTTAAAAGGCAGAATTGGGACTCGCTCAGGGCTCGCCTCTGGGCGGAGCACTCGTAAAACGCCTCTTGGCTTATGTGTGGGGCTTAGTTCCGTGAGACTTGTGCTTCGATCATCGGTGCTTACGCCCGGACACGCCCAATGCCCAATATACTGGACTCGCCTAATAAAACTTTATGCAATTGTGTGTGACTAACCTTGTAAATCTTCAAATTTTCTTAATAAATCGTTGACTATTTAAAATTACTTTTTTCTTAATTATTAATCATTAAGTTAAGAGTATTTTATGTCATAATTAAAATAAATAATTATCGCATGTCTAAGACTGCTATGATAGTAAATTTAAATAAATCTTCATTTAAAAGTGTTTATTTATTAACTTTTGTTATGTCACTATAATATAATAGTTCATAGTTTTTTATAATTTTTTTTCTAATTTTTTTTTCTTCATGTTTATGAGATACAATACTTATTAATTTAATAGTCAAATATTATCTAGTAACTATTTACAAATAATTAGTTATCATGGTATAATATGGTGAATTATGCGTAACTTTATTAACTAATTGAAACTTAAAAATAAATTATGCTAGAGAATCAAATTTAAATTGTGAATTATATTTTTATATAAATTCTCTTTCAAATAGAAAGCATATTAAATAAAATAAATATTCAAAAAAAAATATCAAATTGTAATATCGAATTCTTTCAAGATTTATATAAAAATTCGCATCGTTTGATCTTTGAGTTTTAATGACGTTGCAACTAATTTGCATATTATGAAATATGTCATACTTTTCGTATTATTCATAGCTGAATTATATTTTATAAATATTTTAAATAGATTATTTGTTATAATTTTGTGATTTTAATGTAATTTTTATAATTATTTTTTATTTTATACTATTTTAAAATTAGTAAAATTTAAAGATCCGTGGGACTTACGCCCCATGTCTCAGGGCTTACGCCGCGCCTCACGCCCCCGCCTTTTAAAACATTGCATAAAACCATCCAAGCAGAGTACGTATAAATGTGGACATCTATACTAATAACAAAAAACTCAAAAAACACAAGGAGGTCAAACATTACTTTAATACTCCCTCCCGTCCATAATAAATAACCTTTTAGCCTTTTTATATTGGTTCAAAAATAAGTGTCATTTTACATAATCAAGAATGAATTAATTTATTTTCTCCAAAATTTGCACTTATTTATATATCTCAATATGTCAAGGTAACAATTAATTAAGGGTAATTCAGTAAGTACATCTTTTTTTGGAGGGGGAGGGGGAATTTCGTATTTTCCTAAAGAGCGTGCCAAAGGCTAAAAACACTTATTATGAACCGAAATGAGTACTAATCTTTAGCTTTAAAATTGGAGTCAATAAGGATTTGTTTACGACGTAGTACTATTTAACAATCCATAAACAATTTATGAATGACAATCAAATTTAGATCAAAATATCATCCTTTTTGTCTAGGAGAGACTTCATTCCTATTAATCAAATTGTATTATGGACTAGACAATAATCAAAAGCTTCAACAAGAAAAACTACAAATTAATTGAGAGCAAGAGGACTTGCAATGACTACTCTTTAACATATTCAAATGGTCATATTCTTTTTTGTTTATTTTTTTGACAACCGAGAAATTTCCGAGGGCCAGTAGCGTATAGCTCAGACGGTGAGATTTTTTGCGAGAATACCCTCAAATGTGATTCCAGGACCAAATGCAAGTACCAATCCCCAGTCAGAATCTTGTTGATTTTCTTTCTTTTTAGCATTCTTTTCCTCTAACATGTACTCTAACACATAAACAATTGTATTACTACTTGCATTTCCATAATCAGCCAATGCTCTTCTACTAGCACTCAATTTTTCAGGAGATAATTCCAGCCTTTTTTCTAGCCTGTTTAAAATAGCAGGACCACCTGGATGAACTGCCCAAAATAGCTTGTTGTATTCTCTATCATTATATCCTGTAATACTTATTAACTTGTCACAAAAATCCTCAATATTGTCTTCAATTATCTGTGGTAGTTCTCTTTCGAGCTTGAAGCTAATTCCCTCTTCAGTAAGCCTGTGGAAAAATAAATTCGTATTTTAGTAACCAGCCCAACTTAAAACGGGTTGGATTGGTTGGATCAATTGACTCTGTTCATTGATTTGACTCAATCGTTGAATCTAAAATAACTCATCAAACTATTGGAAAAAACAAGGCAAAATAATGTAGCTCGACAAGTCAAAATCAAATATGGAGATCCATATTTAAGTAAATAGAGGAACTTCGGCTAATAATTTAAGAAAAATACGTTAGTTTTCAATTGTTCTTTATTATTGTAATTTCAAAAAGCATACTACTAGAAAAGGAAATTGGTTCATATTAGATGGGTTGGGTTTGGTTATGACTCGTAATTTGACACATTGAGACCCAATTCATTTTGATCTAAACAAACATCGAACTGGTTGAATCATGAACCGTTTATTAATTTGACTCGTTTAATTTTGACCTAACCCATCCCTTTACCTGCGCGCCCATTTACTTGAGTAATGTTATTTTTTTTTCCTCTTGAAAAAACATACTAATAGAAAAGGAAGGGAAATTGGGTCTTAGATGGGTTTGGTTATGACTCGTAATTGATTGCGACCCAACTCAATTTGACCTAAACAAACATTGAACTGGTTGAGTCATGAACCATTTATTAATTTGACTCGTCTAATTTTGACCCAACCCATCCATTTACCTGCGCCCCATTTACCTGAGTAATGTTCTTCTTTTCTTCCTTTCCAAAAAAACATACTAATAGAGAAGGAAGGAAAATTGGGTCATTTTTAGATGGGTTTGGTTATGACTCGTCATTTGACCCATTGTGACCCAACTAGTTTTGACCTAAACAAACGTCGGACTAGTTGAGTAATGACCTGTTTATTAATTTGACTAGTCTAATTTTGACCTAACCAGCTCATTTACCACATTTACCTGCCATCAATGATCTTTTCTGTGTCAGGCAAGAAATGCTGAATAGCAGTATGCAATTCAAACAGAGGCCTTTCAATATCCTGAACCGGGTTCGAGCCAATTATCATAGCTCCAGCACCATCACCAAAAAGAGCCACTCCAACTAAATCATATGGCCTGTCAACACTTGGTGGTTTGAACCCAATTATAGTAGTTTCAGAAGTAGCTAACAGGACTCTACTTCCTGGATTATTCTCAGCAATGTCCTTAGCAACACGAATGCCCGCGACTCCACCAGAACAGCCAGCAAAATATAACATAACTCGTTTAGTTTCTGGGCTCAAACCAAGTCCTTTGGCTAAATAAAGATCACCTCCTGGCAATCTAGCTTCACTTGAGGAAACATATACTAAGTGAGTAATGTCTGAAATTGGTCTGCCCCATTTGTTAATACAAGATTGTGAGGCTTCAATTGCCATTTCTGTAACTGCTGCATTGCATATGTCTAGTCTTTGTTTTACTGTTGGAAGGCCTTCGACTGCTAACTCAGGGTACTTCTTTAGGATCTCCTCTGACATTACCACGTACCTTGTTTTTACTGTTGTTGTCTTGCCTGCAAACATTCCAATTAGTAAAAATCCGTCACACAGATATTCAGGATCTAAAATCAGTTGGTGCAGGAAAATATTGCCAATTGAGGCATTTAACACCCCGGTCACCCAGGACTAGACATCTGAAACGTGACAATATAACACGAGGCCCATCATTGGATAACCAAGAACAAGGATGGGTCTGCTTTTGTGTTATGTTAAGAAAATGGACCCTGGACTTGGTGTGAGAATCAACCAAAGCCATATAAAGAGACAACAGCTCATTCCCTCGGCCAACTAAAATAGGGACACTTCACAGTGTCTAAAATTGCTACCAATACTTGCAACTGCCACTGTTCGCTCCAAATTAACATGAAAATATAGATACAAGTATATGATTAAAGGGTGAAAGAAAGAAAAGATATTACATAGTCGAGTGAGCTTCTGCTTGAGTTCTGGATCGTCACAGTTGGTGTTTTTGAAATAGCCATCAACCAAAAACTCTTGCATGACAAGCTGATGAGGGAAGGCTTTGCCCAGAGCTAGAATGGTAGCGTTTCCGGTGTTACTCTTCTTCCCTCCTTCCATTTTCTCCAATCTCCCCATGTATTCACTGCTTGCCGTTGAATGCCATGGCTGCACAACTTTCTATTTATAGCTCCTACTAAATAGTTTATGTTCGATTTAATAAAGGTTTTTAGATATATCATCACAATGTGGAGGGGCCTAAATATTTTTGTTTATGGAGTTCTTGGGATTAGTTGAGGAACAAGATGTTCATGATTTTGGCAAGTCCAAAAGTTTAATCACGATTTAGTACTGTTAAATGTCGATACGAGGTTGGTGGTATTCTGGTTGATAAACTGTTCTGTTAAAGCAAGTACTATTGGAAAATTTTCTCTTAGATAATGTAGCGTCTAGTCTCTCTTATGTGTCAGGACTTCCGCCCTACCGTAAGTTTTTTATCTGAGTTAATAATAGCTGGTGAGCTCTTGAAAAAACAAGAGGATTGTCTGGTTTCCATACTCGAGCAGAGATTTAATACATGAATTATTATGCAAATCATATAAGGATCGTTATACATACATTGTGATAGCAAAGTGAAGAATTATCTCTTGAACAAAATAAGCTCAAACTATTCAATTAGTAAATAAAAACGAAGTCATTACCACTAGTATGAGCAAATGGAGATTTTCATCCAACACTGAACCTCAGGTTGCTGAACCATAGTTCATGTGCTTCGCCAAATTATCGTACTCAAAACACACATATAAGAATATTCTCCAACTAAGATTTCCATAAGATCCCTTAAATTATTTTACAACAGTTTCAAAATAGCAGCTATGTTTAGAAACTAGCTGGAACAATGTGAGGCTGATGCAATGCACACTAGAAGAACATTATGCAGTTCGAAGGAATGTAGCATTTCCACCGCCCAGAAATGTGAATGTCACCTAATGAGACCACAGATATTGGAAACCCAGCATTGTCCGTTTTCCACAGAAGCATGCAAGGGATGAAACAAGATTAGATCAAAGTTCGGACAAGCATTTCCCACTGATGCAATCGACAACTTGGGTGGCAGTTTGATCAAGAGCAGCTGTTACTGCTGCCAGGTTTTGCAGAAACTCCTCGGCTGTTGGTTTATCACCATCCACAATGTCCGTCACAGCTTTCAGAAAAATGACAGGAACTTTCAACAGATCTGCCACATAAGCTACGGCTGCTCCCTGAAATCCAAAAGCACATGGATTAGAAAAAGAGAGAAATCCATGCCCTAAGAATAGAGGGCAAAGCTACATGAACATAGTGCTCTTTTTTGTTAAAACCAAAGCTGCAAAATAACACGCAGTACAATTAGAATTTTCAAATATCACATCTAACAATACCATTAATCATGCCCGAGAGAGGATTGCATTTTATTTTTGTATTTGGAGGAGAGATTTGTTTATTATTATAAGAAAGGCGGACTTGGAGATGTAAATTTCTTAAAAGACGAGTTTATCTGATCTACGCAGTATGTGGAGCTTGAAAAATTACTACCTTTGGATCTTCTTCTCTATTTCTTTTTTTTTTTTTTAATAATAAGTTACTTACTACCGTTGGATCTTATATTCTCAAAGTAAGGACATCCTAGACAGAAAGAGTAGAGACATATTAATGGGCCCGCACAACAATATTTGTCAACCGCTAAATAGTTGGAACAAGATGTCCAGAGGCATACAATACAGAACAAACACCTGAGCAGAGGACACTAGTTTCTCCTTTTCTTTTCTTTTTTGTTGTAAGGAAGGAAACTAGTTTCTCTAAGTCTTCAGAACGCCATCATACTGAACTTACGACATTTAGACAGTTACCTCCATGTCTTTAACTGTTGCATCATTTGCAACAATAGATGCTTCATCTATTGGAGACATATCTAGAGAGTCACCAGTGGACAGTTTGCCAACCTGAAACGAGAACAGTCACTAACTTTAATGCTGTTAAGATATGCCAAAGTAAACGTAAAGACTTTGCAAGTACATGCGCACTATTAGCGAGCCAGGAAATAATCAGAAGTTAATAGTCGAAACAAGTGTACACGTGGAAATCAATAAATTGACAAAACGACATGTAGACCAAAAGTCTTACAAAGCTATAATATAGATCATCAACACACTTTCTTGAAGAAACTGTTTTTAAAAAATAAGAGGAATTTGGTACTCTTTCCATTTTCACATGCCGATTCATGAGCAGGCGAGTCTGCCAATTAAAGTAATTGCTAGACATGGTCACAAGGTTCGTCGAAAAATTGCACTGTGTATATAGGTAAAATATTATGTTTTAGAGGTATATAACACATTGAACACCCTTTGTCGGAATTTTTTTTTTGCTTCTTTTAAATTTGAATACCCTTGAGAAAATTCCTAGCTTCGCCACTGAGCTGGTCTATATTCAAGTGTTGTATTTGGAAGAAGATAACAGATAATTACAAGTACTGGCACAAAATGGATTGAGGGAAGGTTTCATATTAAAGAATCAAAATGGAGCGGAAAGGATATTAAGAATTTATATAATCAACAAAAATTACTTTGGAATTGAGACATAGTGTCTTGCTTTTGTTCATTAATGAAGCAAAATGTGATCACCATCCAGCTTGATAAAATGACAATCAAAGGACAATCTGAACCCGCAGAATTTTAACTCAATGACAAAGCAGCTAAAGCCAAAAAGTACATTCACCAGCCATAGACAAGGATAGATATCAAAGCATGTGAGCTATGAGCAGTATAAGATTTGGTTCTTTATGTGCATAGGTGAACAGTGTTTACCTTTAGGTTAAGCTCCTTCAGAAGATTGGGTGTAGCAAAAGCCTTCCTCGATCCAACTCCATATATATCAAATACCTGCAGGTGCACGAGTGCAGCCAACAATCTTTAGTTACTTGCTGATGATGTTACCAACAACGCCATCCAAATCATAAAGTAGGTGAATCATCTATCAAGGTTTCCAATAAAAACCAGGGATTTTTCTCACTTGGCTATCAATCCCTATCTCCTCTATTCTTTTTTTCTTTTTGAGGATAAAATATTAAGGCCCTATTTCCTTGACACGTTGAAGCACCAAGTCCAGTAAATATAATGGAAACGATGTTAACAATAGAAGTTTAACCACAACAATAACGGGTATTGTGATCTCTTGTCAGAGGTATAGTAGCGAAGGCAACTATTTCATCATCCTAGAATCAATTTTGCATACTATTTCCTGCATTCCATATGTTTCTTGCACAACATATAGAATTCAAAAGGCCTGAAGCAAGGATGGGAAATGAACATTACCGGGATTGGTATTCTTCTGTCATGGAAAGCAACTTCTGATGCAAGAAACACGTCTCCTATTGAAGCACCTTTGGCCTGAAAATATCTAAATGTCAGTCAAAAAGAATAATTTATACAGGGTTTGCTCAACATAGAGGATAGGATAGGAAAAATATTTGACAAAAGATTTTGTAAATGTGTTCTTTCATACCTTTAAATGGACAAGTTGCAAATATTTATCTTTGTATAGTTTCTAAAAACCTACATTTTACTCGTAAAAAATGAATTGTCCTATACTCCTATGTCCAATTTTGCACAGGCATATAATTTAATTAGCGTTCGATAAGAGAGATGAGACAAATACAATGGGAAAGAGGGAGTATCAGGGAAAGAGGATCGGGAGATTATTTCAGAATGTATCGGCACAAGTCTTACCCCAAATGCACCTGCTGTGCCAGCATTTATGATGAGGTCTGGCTTTAGTGCTTGGATAGAAGCATATGTCACAAGAGATGCCGAAACCGTGCCCACACCATCGACCCCTGGGTTAGACCAATCATAAGTTAAAATTTAGGAAACAACTAGATTTGATGCATACAGACTATTCGAGATATATGAAAACATACAAACGTGCAAATTGAAAACATCAAATTAAGCAGAGCATCAGATGCTTAATGGTCTCGCAAAGTTTCCTTCAAGCAAGAGGAAGATTTCCATATATCTCCTCTATTAGCTCTAAGACATACTTTTCTAGTCTTGCAATCAAGTAGAGATTTGGAAAATTAAAGCCTAGGTTTTTGGAAATGCAATTTTAGCTTTTGAAGATTAAAACTATCTAGTCTAGGTGTACAAACTCAGTGGCTAGGCCATATGCGTCTCAAAGATGAATTTCCAGATCTTCACCACAAATCTAGAAGCCAGGACCAAGAGCAAAGACAGATTTCATTACTGAAAATTCTGGAGCTAGGTGGCTGTGAAGCATGGAGATCTGATTATGTGGAAAGGTGCAAAAAGGTACTTTTACAGTCATAGCATGATACCATGGTCCATTCTATGAAAGCTGATTATATATAGCCATGGCAGATGTTTGGAAGAGTAGAACCCCACAAAAGTATCCTGTTTGGATGGGTTACTATGCATGAAGCATGTTTTACACAAGAAAATTAGAGAACGGGCCTTCACCTGTGTAACAAATGTTATCTTGTGGTACGGATAGTGAAGATGTCAGCCACACTTTTTTTTGGGACTTCATCTGTGTGACAGATGCTATTTGAGCTTGATGGATAGTGAACATATTAAACATTTCACTTTCACGTCATGGAATAGCAAGGAAGATGAGAAATGATTATATGATTCTGAAGACTTTAAGGTTGCATTGGATGATGCCAAAAATCAAAGGGTGTGTGGCCTAACGGGTTAATGAAGTGAGTGAAAACCATGGAAAATCAGGGTTCAAATCCCAACAGACACAAAAAAACATTAGGTGATTTCTTCCCATTGGCCTAAGCCTTGTAGGATAGAATTACCCGATCCCTATGCTGGTGGAAAATATCAAAAAATCGATGGAATAGTCGAGGTGGAATCGTCGAGGTGCAGGCACATGGTGTGGACACCACCGTTATCAAAAACGGACTACTAAGCAAATGCAGAAAAGACCCCTCAGGTTTCCCGGTTTTAATGTTTAGACTCTTGGAAGAAGAGAATAACTAGTTGGTTTGAAGGAAAATTTAATCCTCCTTGTAGATTGAGGACCTTTTGTAAGTTGTTTATTTGCGGATGACATATTCCTGATTGATGAGACGCGAGGTGGCGTTAACGAGAGGTTGGAGGTTTGGAGACATACTCTAGAGTCTAAGGGTTTCAAGTTGAGCAGGACCAAGACAGAATACTTGGAGTGCAAGCACAGTGGTGTTGTTACCCAGGAGGCGGACGGGGATGTGAGACTCGATACGCAAGTCATTCCCAAGAGAGAGAGTTTCAAATATCTGGGATCTATAATTCATAAGAATGAGGAGATAGATGGGGATGTTACACACCGTATCGGAGCAGGATGGATGAAGTGGAGGCTCGCTTCCGGTGTCTTGTGTGATAAGAATGTGCCATTGAAACTTAACGGTAAGTTCCACAAGGTAGTGGTCAGACCGAGTATGTTGTATGGGACAGAGTGTTGGCAAGTCAAAAAGTCACATGTCCAGCATATGAAAGTAGCGGAGATGAGGATGTTGAGATGGATGTGTAGGCATACTAGATTGGATAGAACTAGGAATGAAGTCATTCGGGACAAGGTGGGAGTGGCCCCTGTGGAGGCAAAGATGCGTGAGGCAAGGTTCAGATGGTTTGGGCATGTTAAGAGGAGAAGCACAGATGCCCCAGTCAGGAGATATGAGAGGTTGGCCTTGGGAGGTGAAAGGAGGGGTAGAGGTAGACCTAAGAAGTCTTGGGGAGAAGTGATCAGGCGAGCTAACCGAGGACATGACCCTAGATAGAAGGGTGTGGAGGTGGAAGATTAGGGTAGAAGGTTAGTAGGTAGTCGTACGTTTCCCTTTGTCTTCCCTAGTTCAATAGCATTAGTGCTAGTATGGTACCCTTTTTTCCTTAGTTTGCTATAGCCGCGTGTCTTGTTCTGTTACTACTTGCCTTCGGTAATTCTGTAGTTTGCTAGCAGCACTTCATCATATTCTCATGTGCTACCTTGGACTTATTTGTCTAAATATACTATCTTGCTATTACTTGTTATCGGTACCCCTTTCATGTTCTTTGTTGCTATCTCCGATTTAGTTTTCTAAAGATTTGTCTTGCTATCAGGGTTTCCTTCATCTTCTTTAGCCGAGGGTCTATCGGAAACAGTCTCCCGACCCTTCCAGGAAAGGGGTAATGCTGCGTACATCCTACCCTCCTCAGACCCCACTTGGTGGGATTATACTGGGTGGTTGTTGTTGTTATTGTTGCTTTAGCTCTTAGGTATATTTTCATTTTGTTAAGATGTAAATGAATTTTTGGATTTCATAGGCGCCCTGCATTAGTAACAGGGATGCTCTTGCTTCTTTTGTACCTCATAGCACTCTCTTAGTGCTGAGATAGTGTACAAATACTACTTCACTTACTTTATCTCCCCGAAAAAGCATGTATCCATACAGATGAACATTTTCTATATAATTATGTTGCACATGTCCACTCAATATATTTGATGATTTGATAGGACACGTATCCCACGTAAAACGATGAGAGTATCTGGCATCAAAATACACCATTGCAGGTTGAAGTATTAGTTGGTGAAACTATGACCTACCACTAAATGAGGCAATAAACAATCTGCTAACACTTCAAAGGAAAAAAGGGCTTGTTATTGGAAACATAATTTACAATCTTAAATATGGAAACGACTTCATGCAGCGCATCAATGGTTAGATAAGCATCCAAGTTCACAAAATAAAATCAGCACAGCAAAAAGTTTCAAGATGAAAATACCCTACCCAATGCTGGGTCTTTCCCAGGACAAACAATGTTAATGGCAAGACCCTTGTAACTACCATAGAACCGCACCCAAGGGACTCCTTTTGGGAACCTGCATTGTGCACATCAAAAATTAGATCTAAGAAAAGACAGTAAAACGAACCACCAAACATGGTGAACATTTACTACATAGATAATCACACTCTACAATAGAGTACATGGAAAACGTAGAGGTTCGTGACTAAGGATCCAAAAAATCTCTAAGAAAATTTAGTTTCTAATAGGGTATCATTTATTTTTCTAAATCAAGTGAATCATCATCAAATATTTCAGAGTTCGAATGAGCATTAATCGTATTCCAACTATTAAAGAGGTTATCCAACCCTAAATGTAAGATGCTTTGGGCCCACGTGCCCGGATTCCAGAAATTTTCAAAGAAAGTTGTTACCCGTAACCTTATGAACATAAATATATGATTTTCAATAAGTTCCATAACCATTTTCGTGGTAAAATTCCATTTTTATCAAAACTTAGGTTTTTATCTAAAAACATGATTTCCACAAATTTTCATGTTAAAATCTACCCATAATCTAATATACAAGCCTTACACGTTCTTGCTGGTAAGAGCTCAAGCATCTGAACTATTTACCACCTCAAAAACTTGTCTAATACTCCAGTAACAACTACTTCATTGGTTCTACTAGTGATAGTTATCTTCACATTTACTTGTTAATCTCAAAGTGAACACCCATCACTCTGTTTCAAAAGAAAAGGTAAACATTTTTTTTACCTTTGATTACATATTTCAACATTTTCAAACTATGAAATAATAATTTTCTTTTTAAATATGTATATTATATTTCAAAACTGAACAAGTCATGTCCAAAATCACAAGTTTTTGTGACAAGTGAAAAGGTGAAAAAGATGTGTTAAGCCCTCATATTATTAATAATTCGAAATGATAAGTGGCAAAGTGAAAAAGGAAAAAAAGAACTTACACGGAATCGAGGTCCTCAGTAAGCTGGAACTTGTTAACAAGTGGTAACGCCTCCGTTTGCATAGCTGCCGATTCACATATAATATTTTTTTACCGTCAACATAGTTTCTTTTACTAACCATTAGATGAAGCAGTTATACATATAGAGCAAACAAAGAGAGTAAAAACTAATTTTTTTAATTTAAAAAAAGTACCGATGATGAAGACGATGGTGGAGATAGGGCGGTTATCAACGGCGGCGGACTCCTCCTTGACTTCTGCTGACTTTTCGCTGTGAGAAGGAGGAGGAGGAGGAGGAGGAGCCATTTTTATTTTTATTTTCCTTTTACTTTTTACGAATATAAAGTTGAAATGAAATCTACTCTTCGATCTCAACTTCTGCAATTGAGAAATTGAGAATCGAAGTGGTAACCGATATAGAAGGGATAATCGGCTATTATTAGAGTACTATAAACAGCACAGACAGAAAAATGTGGGTTTAAAGGGCCCACTTGTCCTACCGACCCATCCGAAATCCAATGGATATTGGACATGTGGCGACTCATAATTTTAGCAGTCGACAATTTTTGTAAGAATCTTTTGAAAAGAAATAAAATAATTATATGCTTGAATAACCAATTTTTTTGGGCTGAATAGGCAGTAAGAGCACTACTTTTCATTTAGACACTTGAATTCAAATATGTTTCTATTAAGCACTTATACTATTTTAATTTATTTTAATTGATCACTTTTTACTGAGTTGGCATATTAAGTGAGTTTCACCCTATAGGCTCGTGACGACCCCAAAAAACAGTATTTTTTTCTGTTTTATTTCCTTCTTCTTCCTCACTGCCGGAATCCGGCGAAAGAAACTGGCGGCTCATCCTCTCCAAAAAACCAACGAGCCCCCCTCTTCTTCTTCAACTCTAAGAGATTGAAATCTTGTTGCACTGATCTCGATTTGAAAAAGCAACCTGCGGCTTTGGCTTACATAGTTTACTAATTGAAATCGTTGTCGTTTACAGTGAAGTAAATAAATTTGTCTGAACTCTGGAGTAGGATAAGGACGTCTACTGTTGCACTAATTTTGCTTACAAAATTTGAAAGCCATCATTAATGGATCTTTAAAAAGCTTGAAGGTTTAAAATGAATTACTTGATTTAATGAAAGTTTGGGAAATTAAATTTGGGGTTGTGTTCGGGTCGTCGTGGGGAATTTTTAGCTGAAGTTATAACAAATTTGGAGGAGTTTCTCTTACAAATTTGGATTAAAATGGTGTTTGGAACAAGAACACACATGAAAATAGTGAAGAACACCAAAACCATTAATTTATTTTGTTTATTAAATAGATTTAACATAGTTTTTCCTTCTTTTTTTTACTCAAAATAATATATGTTCTTTTATTATTCGTCATTCGCCACGTCAGCAGCGAGTGATTGCACAAACTTTGTAAGTTTTGCTGATTGTCAAAAAAGTGTTTAATTGGAATAAGTTTCGGGTAGTATAAGTGCTCAATAGGAACACCCTTGAAGTTAAGATGTCTAAATGAAAGATCGTGCCAACTTTAAGTGTCTCCGTATGTATTTAGCCAATTTTTTTTAAAGATTACATCAACATAATATCCAATATTATTCCACATCGTAAGCTATGGGGAGTATAGAGCCCGTTTTGACAAAAGAATTTTTTAACTTTTTCGGAAAAAAATTCATTTTTTTCGAAATCAGTGTTTGGCCATAAAGTTCTCAATTTTCACTTGAAGATGAATTTTGGAATTTTTCGAAATTTTGAAAAACAAAAGCTGTTTTTCAAAATTTCAACTTAAAACACTCACAAACTTCAAAAATAATCCAGATTATATTTATGTCCAAACACAACATTGGTTGTTTCGAACGGATCAGGTTTGTAATTGAATCCATATAAAGGGCAGCCCGGTGCACTAAGCTCCCGCTATGTGCGGGGTCCGGAGAGGTGTATTGGTAAAAAATAGACTTCACATGTGTAATATTTCTGATGACAAAACAATCTACGTGGAGCAATGGAAACATGACAGCTGAATAAGAGTTTAGAAAGAGGTACGGGACAAAGAGGTACGGAAAAATACACCAACGAGACAATTAAAAGCGGCAGCTCTAGTCTAATTGAAGGATTGAAGAGACACGGTCAGAATGAACTAGAGCAGAATAAAGGACAGATTCAAAGATCTTCAATCAATGAGCTAAAACATTACAGAATCTTCACGCAACAGTTACGATTACCTATCGTAATGTTATAGACGTTATATTAAGAAATTTCTTATAAAAAAAAGGAGTAAAATTGTATGGACATGTTTGAACCACTGTTGGAATATATTTACATTTCTGTGCTCTTATTATTTTCCTATTTTACAAGAGGTTGTTTTCACGACTTGAACCCGTGACCTCCTAATAACATCGCATAAACTTTATCAGTTACGCCAAGACTCATTTTATGTAATTGAAGCCATATAAATCTAGTTATTACAATTTTCTGTTCAGTCAAATACACCTCATGTTAGATAAGATAAAGATGTATATTATAATCATTCAGCTAAATGAGGTACGCTAGGATACAAGCAGTGATGAAAAGTAAAAAAATACGAAAGAAAAAAGAGATAAACACATAAGAAGCTAGAGATTGAAATTGTCTAAAATAGGGCGGAATAGATAAAGTAAAATAACTTTTTATCAAAAGTGCAAAGCAAATCTTCAACAAAAACTTTTAATTTATTTAAATCCGTTTCTGAGAAAGTTAAATACAAATAACAAGTTTGCATACAACTCTTTTTTTCGTTCCGGGGTGATATTTTACCAATTAAAACTCAACAAAAAAAGACACAAAGTTCAGTCATAGTTAATGACTCCTCTTGGCATCTGCAACCTCGTACAAAGACGTTTATCTCAATTATTGTTCATTATTCATTCTTTACTTCTTCTTTTTTTTCCTTTTTCTTCTTCATGTATGCGGTCGATATCGGAGAGCTCGATTTCGAGGTCTTTATGATGTTCTGAACCCGAGCTCGGAAGGTTCGAAGTAAAGTTCGAGTTCGACCCCAAAATATGAACCTCGAGGAAGCACGTCGAAAGCCCGTCACGGCCTACCTCGAGGCATGCAAAATCGATGACCGTAAAGAAAAAGCGGAAATTTTCCAAAGACACATGGTTAGGATTGATAAGATCTATAAGTGATAGTACAAATCTGTACTAGGCCGTTATACAGCTGTACTAATAGTATATTTTGTCATAATTAGATATGTACCAGATTAGGATTTTCCCCTCCTATATAAAAGGGACCCCAATCATTTTGTAATAGATATACAACATCATTCACTGCAATAGAACATCTTACTCTGTTATTCTCGTTCATTGTGCTCAAGAATATACTTCAACTTTATTGTCCTTTATTTACTATTCATACTTATTTCTATTAACCTACCTCGAGACCCCCGAGGTTGCTAGCTCGAGGCCCCGATTTCTTTGGCAAAACTGGTTTGGTTATCGTTTTTCTCTTATTCACACTTAGCATTTCTCACTTATCTACTAGTATTGAAATAAACCACATGTTTTTAGAACCACAAATCAAATATAATTGTTAATACCATTTTCAAGGTAAATAGTTTGGCGCCCAGTGTGGGGCTAAAAACAATAGTGATTGTTTTGGTGCTAGTTTTCTCATAACACAAGTTATTCTTCACACTTTTTCTTGTCCAATATTCTTTGATTTCAAGTCAAAATATGTCTAACTCAGCTAATGCACATGGAAACGACGGTCTTGAGTTCCATGGAGAGAACAGTGCAACAACGTCAGTGGCCAGTGTACCACCGCAAAATCCTGGGGTAGCACTAGCACCAATCCATGTCGATGTAGGCTCACGCAATGCTTTGCACGTCGATTTGGGCACTCATACTGACGAAAGTGTGCGCGGAGATGACAAACCTAACGCACAAAGAACACAAGCTCGAGAAGAAAGAGAAGTTAGTTTGCAACTAATTTTTGAAATGTTGCAAGCACAACAAGTAGCTATTGCTCAGCTACAGAGTCAGCAAAAGACTCCGGGCGGAGCAGGACCGGAAACAGCCCCTCGAGTTGAGCCAACCCCAGAAAGATCGAGTAACAACGGGACGGGGGTTGACCCCATCATCATGAAAATGCTCTAGAACCTCACCAAAAGGATCGAGTCAGGAGAAAAGAAGATAGAGGACAACGACAAAAGAGTAGAAACCTACAACTCGAGAGTCGACCAGATCCCGGGAGCACCCCCCCCCCCCCCCCCCCCCCGATTTTGAAGGGAGTGGATTCGAAGAAGTTCGTGCAGAAACCATTTCCATCAAGTGCGGCTCCGAAGCCCATTCCGAAGAAGTTTAGGATGCCCGATATCCCAAAGTACAACGGGACCACATATCCCAACGAGCATATCACTACATATACTTGTGGTATAAAAGGAAATGACTTAAAGGACGACGAGATCGAGTTTGTCCTGTTGAAGAAATTTGGAGAAACTATGTCAAAGGGGGCCATGATGTGGTATCATTACATCCCCCCAAACTCTATTTATTCGTTTGCCATGCTGGCAGACTCTTCTGTGAAGGCACATGCTGGTGCTATTAAGGTCGCTACGAGGAAGTCTGATGTTTTCAAAACTAAACAAAGAGAGAACGATATGCTAAGGGAGTTCGTATCTCGCTTTCAGGTAGAACAAATGGAATTACCACCAGTCTCCGATGACTGGTCCGTGCAAGCCTACACTCAGGGTTTGAATGAACGAAGCTCAATAGCTTCAAAGCAGCTGAAACAAAATTTGATTGAGTATCCCGCCGTAACTTGTGCGGATGTGCACAACAGGTACCCGTCCAAAATCAGGGTCGAGGACGACTAATTGGGAGCCCCTCGGGCTTAGTGTATCCAAGCAGACTATTAGCAAAAGAATCAAGGAATGCAGAAAGGGAGCCGAGACCGTACAAGGAAAGATACCAACCATATGTCGAAGACCGAAGGAACACTTTGAGGCGTAATATACCTCGAAATGATTGAAGGGCGGATCGAGGCCAAAGTTTCCGGGGACTCATGAGCAAAATCGGGTTTGACAGGCACTCGAGACCATTGGAGGCACCCCGATTGTCAGAGTATAACTTCAACATTGATGCCTCAGACATCGTATCATCCATCGGCCAGATCAAAGACACAAGGTGGCCCAAGCCCATACAGACCGATCCCTCTCATAGGAACCCAACGTGATGTGCAAGTATCAAGGTATCCATGGTCATAGGATCGAGGACTGCAGACAGATCCGATAGGAGGTAGCCCGATTGTTCAAAGAAGGGCACCTTCGAGAGTTCCTCAGCGACCGGGCCAAGAAGAATGAACCAGAAGAGCCCCAGCATATCATTCACATGATCATTGGAGGAGTCGACATCCCACAAGGACCCATATTCAAGCGAACAAAAGTATCCATCACAAGGGAAAAACGGACTCGGAGCTACATACCCGAGGATGCTCTTACATTCAGCGAGGACGACCAAATGATACCCGCCTCTCGAGTACTGAATGGATTCAACATAGCGAGTGAAATGACGAAGGGGAAAATCATCCTCGCAGTCAACGTGGCCGGCACAATTCAAGACACCAAGTTTCATGTCATCGAAGGTGACATGAGGTACAACGGTTTACTTGGAAGGCCATGGATACATAGCATGAGGGCAGTGTCATATACACTTCATCAAATGATGAAGTTCCCAAGAAAGGATGGCGTAAAATAGTGTATGGAGAGCACCATGCAGCTAAGGAGATGTTCGTGGTGCACGACTTGGCACCAGTATCGACGCCATCCACCTCAGAGAAGTCAAAGGACAAACAGGTAGCCAAATAGAAACCACAGGCTATACCCTCGGTTGAACCCGAGGGACAGGTAACCGATGGACAGGTGGTCGAGGACGAAGAAGAAGACTTCCTCACCCCTCGAACCCTCATTGGCCCCGAGGAGTCAGATGCAACAAAATCCACAGTCGAATAGCTCGAGCAGGTCGTATTGGTCGAGCATCTTCCAGAACAAAAGGTATACGTGGGAACGGGATTAACCCCCGAACTCAAGATAAAACTCATTCAATTTATTATTGATAACGTTGATTGCTTTGCTTGGTCCCATTTAGATATGATAGGGATCCCACCGGAGATAACAACCCATCGACTAAGTGTCGACTCTAGGTTCAAACCGGTGAAGCAAAAAATGAGACCTCAGTCCGAGGTAAAACATGCATTCATCAAGGATGAGGTAACAAAACTTCTCAAAATATGATCCATTAGGCAGGTAAAATACCCTGAATGGCTAGCTAACGTAGTAATAGTCCACCAAAAGGGAAATAAATTGAGAATGTGTGCAGATTATAAAGATTTGAATAAAGCATGCCCTAAATATTCATTCCCATTGCCCAACATCGATCGTTTGATCGATGTATGGCCGACCACGAGATCCTTACTTTTCTCGACGCCTATTCCGGGTACAATCAAATTTAAATGAACCCGGAGGACCAGTAAAAGACTTCGTTCATCACTAAGTATGGTACATATTGTTATAATGTAATGCTCTTCGGGATAAAAGACGCAGGAGATACATATCAACGCCTAGTTAATAAGATGTTCGAACATCAAATAGGCAAGTCTATGGAAGTTTACATTGATGACATTCTAGTTAAGTCCCTGCGCGCAGAGGACCATTTGACTCATTTGCAAGAGACGTTCAATATCCTAAGAAGATACAACATGAAACTCAACCCCGAAAAATGCGCTTTCGGAGTCGGATCAGGCAAAATTTTGGGCTTCATGGTATCAAACAGGGGGATCGAGATCAACCCCGACAAAATCAAATCCATCGAGGAGATCACCGTGGTGAACAATGTGAAAGTCGTGCAGTGGCTCACTGGGCGAATAACAGCTTTAGGTCGATTCATCTCGAGGTCTTCAGATCGGAGTCATCATTTCTTCTCCCTACTCAAGATGAGGAACAACTTCAAATGGACTCCAGAATGTCAACAAGCCTTGGAGGAATTAAAACGGTATCTCTACAGCCCACCTTTTCTCCATACCCTGAAGGAGGACAAAACATTATACTTATATTTGGCCGTGTCCGAGGTAACTGTAAGTGATGTATTGATTCGAGAAGAACAAGGTATGCAATTCCCTGTCTATTACGTAAGTCAGACCTAGGAGATGCTGAAACCATGTATCTGCTCTTAGAAAAACTAGCTCTTGCGTTAGTAAGTGCATATAGGAAATTGAAACCTTATTTTCAATTCCATCGTATATGTATATTAACTACGCATCTGCTTCGAAACATCTTGCATAAGCCCGAACTATCAGGCCGATTGGCCAAATGGGCCATCGAGCTAGGAGGGTATGATATCGAATATCAACCTCGAACAACTATCAAGTCTTAAATTTTGGCAGACTTCGTGACGGATTTTGCTCCTGCCCTAGTGCCCGAAGTAGAGAAGGAACTTATGCTAAAAACGGGCGCATCATTGGGGGTATGGACCCTCTTCACGGACGACACCTCAAATGTGAAAGGGTTCGAGCTCGGTATAGTTCTAAAACCACCTACGGGCGGCATAATTAGACAATCTATAAAAACTTCTAAATTGGCTAACAATGAGGCCGAGTATGAGGCCATGATTGCAGGTTTCGAACTAGCCAAAGACCTTGGAGAAGAGGTCATCGAGGCAAAGTGCTGCTCTCTTTTGGTTGTGAACCAAGTAAACGGGAGCGTAGAGATTCGAGAAGACAGGATGCAAAGATACTTAGACAAGCTTCAAGTGATATTGCATCGCTTCAAAGAGTGGATCCTAGTCCACGTACCTCGAGAACAGAATAGTGAGGCTAATGCACTCGCAAATTTGGGATCCTCGGTTGAAGAAGATGATATTGTCCTGGGGGCTGTCATATAACTATCAAGATTGGTGATCGAAGAGGGCCATGCAGAAATCAACCCAACGAGCCTAACATGGGATTGGAGGAACAAGTACATCGACTACTTGAAGTATGAGAAGCTCCCCTCGGACCGAAAAGAATCGAGGGCTCTTCGAGTCAAGGAAGCTCGATTCTCACTAGATGAGAATGGAACATTGTATAGAAGGACCTTCGACGGATTACTAGCAGTATGCTTGGGACCATGGGACACCGATTATGTGCTACGAGAAATCCACGAGGACACCTGTGGAAACCACTCCGGAGCCGACCCCTTGGTTCGAAAAGTGATCAGAGCAGGTTACTACTGGGATAGCATGGAGAAGTACACCAAGGAATTTGTTTGAAGATGTGACAAATGTCAAAGATTTGCACCAATGATTCATCAACCCGGTTAACAACTACACTTGGTCCTATCCCCGTGGCCATTCATGAAATGAGGAATGGACATCGTTGGCCCCCTACCAATGGCGCCAGGTAAAGCTAGATTTGTTTTACTTATGACTGACTACTTCTCAAAATGGGTGGAAGCGCATGCTTTTGAGAAGATAAGAGAAAAAGAAGTCATCAACTTCATATGGGATCACATCATATGTCGATTCAGGATTCCCTCCGAAATAACATGCGACAATAGGAAGAAGTTCATCGGCAATAAAGTAACGAAGTTCCTCGAGGATCATAAAATCAAAAGAATCCTATCAACGTCTTATCACCCAAGTGCAAAGGGCCAAGCCGAGTCTAGTAACAAGACTATCATTCAGAACTTAAAGAAGAGGTTAGACAATGGAAAGGGAAAATGGAGAAAAGTGTTTCCCGAGGTGCTATGGGCATATCGAACGACGTCGAAGTCAAGAACGGGAGAGACCCCATTTTCTTTGGTATACGGGTCCGAGGCATTGATACCAGTCGAGGTCGGGGAACCGAGCGTCAGATTTCAGCATGCCACCGAGGACTCGAACAACGAGGCTATGAACACCTCCCTCGATCTACTAGATGAAAAACTATCAAGACCCAAACTAGAGGATCATGACTAGTACCCGGGCCATACTTGCCGAGCACCCTCGTACATTTTATCTAATCTTCTTATTATCTTTAAGGGTTGACAAGATTAATATAAATGGTAGATATGGATCATGAAAAATCAACAATGAACGATAATGGCATGAACATGCATCACATGGGATGGCAAGATTGATAAGAATCTACATATACGGTACGAGCTACAATGCTGCCATGAAAGACTATACAACAAAAATTATCCAACAAGGCATACCAAACTATACATGAGTCGACACATGTCTATGAGCCTCTAAATGAGCATAAGTGATGCAACATTGCTGGAATAGGGGCCCTACATACCCATAATATCTATAACAAAAATGCATACCAAGACCACGACAAGTCCGGAGAAGGGATCTCGCCTATAACCAATGAACTTGAAAGCCCATTGTGGTGGGGGAGACGCGTCTACCTGTCTATCAGGACCTGCAACACGACATGCAGCGTCCACAAATAAAGAGGACGTCAGTACGAATAAAGTACTGAGTATGTAAGATAAGAAATCATAAGTAAGAACAGTAATGTAAACGGGGATAGAGAATATACAACCTGTAATATCCGAGTACCTCTGAGGGCTACTGACATGAAATGCGTGATACATACATATATATACATAAACTTTTAAAACATCCGCCTTTGTGGGCATCATTATCATCATATCCTACCCCGTCGTAATAGGCTCGGTAAAACGTACCCAGTCACGTGGAGCTCGGTAAACCCAACTGATCAGTGGTTGCACAATAGGTGCCATACCCGACCGACTATAGCGCGGATCGGTAGAGTAAAATAGATACATATACATATATATATATATATATATATATATATATATATATATATATATATATATATATATATATATATATATATATATATATATATATATATATATATATATATATATATATATATATATATATATATATATATATATATATATATATATATATATATATATATATATATATATATATATATATATATATATATATATATATATATATATATATATATATATATATATATATATATATATATATATATATATATATATATATATATATATATATATATATATATATATATATATATATATATATATATATATATATATATATATATATATATATATATATATATATATATATATATATATATATATATATATATATATATATATATATATATATATATATATATATATATATATATAATGCACGTAGGACTCATTGGAATCATAATCTGAACCTTTCGGAGCGACGTAAGGTCGATATTCTCCGTACACGTTATTAGGATTAAATCTTCATCAAGAATCTTATAAGAATCAGAAAGTACCAACAACATTTATAACATAAGAATAAGAGAAGCAACCTCAACATCAATTGTTCCGTAAGAAGGGAAACAACAAGTACTGCTAGCTTCTAAGAGTAGAGTATCTTTGGAAGCTCGTTCATTGCATTATGTACAATCGGAGTCGTGCAAAAGAAGGAAAGGGATAGCCTCACATACCTTGTATATACTGTCCCGATCTCAAGCTATGCAATTGTCATGACTCCTTAGGCTACAATAAGAGAAACGACACTATCGTTATCCTTTAAGCGTCATAACTATTATGTATCGACCACAACCTATTTTACGATGAAACAGACAGCACCTCCCCTATATATATGACTTCACACAAGTCAAACAATCACCAAACAGCCCAAACAACATCAATAATAATCATATTGAGCCTCCCAAAACAGTCTACACACAACCTAATCACTTCATACATAAGACAACCACCGTAGTCGTGTTAAACGACCCGGAAATGTTACGACGAATGACCATCCCACAACCCTAAATCTATATGGTGTTTCTCCACATCCTTCCTCCTCCAAAACTCCACAAAATAGTAGTACAAACACGCAGCCCAACAGCAACACAAAATAGTCCACAAAACAGTCCGCTACAAGTGAATAACTTGAACTCACGGCTTCCGATCACCGTCCCGTGAGTTCTTACAAGTATACAACGAATTATAATGAATATACAGCAGGAAAAATGGATGAAATAGAGCAGGAAACTTACCTTACTTGTTGGATAACTCAGCCCTTATCTTGGTTCTTCAAACTCTAGGTTTTACCCCCAATTAGAACTTAAAAGAGAGGGAAAATCGATTAGGGTTTGTGGATAATTTTTGGGAGAAAGTTTGCAGGGGTTTAGGTCTAGTTATTGGTGATATATAATGAGGGTTATATTTCAGGAGATAACCCTTTAAATGGGCTCTTTGTCCGACCCGAAATTGCCTATTTTTGGGCTATCATTTAACCAAGTAGGTGACACACCTACTTGTCACCTAGCAACTTGTGCAGTCTCGCAATATATCTCTACTCTGATGTTGTATTGATAAACGGTTTAATGCTTTGGAAACTAGACTCATAGATATTCAATTTCGTGGGTAGATCACCCCGTAATTCAAAGTAGATTGGGAATAAAGCTTAATAACATTTGACCTAAAGTGTAAGTAAAACTATGAACCTAAGTTGCGACAACTCTTGTCGACTTTTGTTTCATAACTCGTTTGACTTCAAGACTATCATACGGATATTATATGATTCAAATACCTTAAAATATGACCTCTTGAGAATATTAAGCACTCCTAGGTTTACCCAAGAATACGAGTTACAACATCCTTGATTCGTTTAACTTCTAATACTTGTTAATCACCCTTATACACTCTTGTATCATTTAAGATCAATAAGATTAACTTCTTATCATTTCAAAGATAATCTCTTCTTAGATTTGTGTTGACTAACTTATGGCATGAACCAACGTACGTGAATATGGGTTGTAACAAAAACGCGAGGCCGCATTAATTCGAATGGCCGCTCAAAGACAAAGGATCGAAAGGTATTATAACAGAAGAACGAACCTCCGATACTTCGGAGTCGGGGACTTGGTTCTGAGGAAAGTCACCCTCAACACTCGAAACCCAAACGAAGGGAAACTAGGCCCTAGTTGGGAAGGACCGTACCGCGTCCTCGGAGTAGTAGGCAAAGGGTTGACGAGCGTATAACGTATATTAAATTTTAACTCGTACTCTGTCAAATAATAGTATAGAAAGATGTCGAACTCACAGAGATTGGTTTATCTATTCTACAGACGTTTCTTGTTTTAATTACTATTTGAGAAAATCAGAAAGAGTTGAGAATTAACTAACTAAAAATGCATGAATAGAGCAAATAGAAAATATTTTGTTTTTCACAAATATAATAAAAAGGTGTTGGGATCTTGACTTCACTTAATATTTCTATTATATTGTAGAATTATTATTCCTCAATTTCTATTTCTCAAAAATGTATAAATGCCTCTCACGATTACAAAGTATTATTATTACTCAAGTTGAATAATTAATTGCACTCCTCCCGGTTATACAAATTAATTTTCAACATAGTAATACTAAAGAACCAGAAATATATGATTGAACTAAAACATGCTCTTATTAGTAAGTCTCTTTCGGTTACCCTACTTGTTATAACTAATTATTACACTATTCGCCTCTCTCGATTACAGAACTAATAAATAGTTAATATGTAGTACAAGATAGATAGATTTTAATAAATTAAATAACGTCTAACTGTAAAAGCAGATAAAAGTTAAATAAATTTTAGCTCAAGCATGTGAATGTGAGGAATAATATCTACTATTATATAGAAATATTAAGATCCATCTTTCTCCCAACACAAGTAAAGTTACTCCATACTGGAATTAGTACTAACAATGAAAATATTCTTGTCCATTAAATAAGAAAATAGAAAGAAATATTCGAGAAGAATAATTACCCATATTTAATTAAAAGCAGGAACTAGTGTAATTTCATACACTGGAATTTATTTAGAAACAACAACTAAACCACTATTGTGATTTAAAAGAAAAGATAATTCGATACTAGTGAAAAAAATAAAATAGAGAAGCTTATTAAAAATTTGGATTCAGACTTCTAGCTCTAAGCTTTCTCTCCACTAAGTTCTCCTCTCAACAACGTCTTCTTATATAAGAAAATTTCATGATGACATCTCGATTTGGTTCTAGATTTCATCACGGCAAATCTAGATTTCACATTTGTAGATATGAGAATCCGTAAGTTTAAGTTTAGATTTCGTCAATTTCATCATGGAAAATCTAAACTTGGTAATAATGAATCATATCTCGATTTCACACTTCTTTGTTGTATCTTTCTTGAATATTTGATTTTCTTTTTTTTTTTTTGTTGCACACGACAATTCTTCTATAATTATTCCTGCAAAATAAAGTATAAAATATGGAGGAAACATGATAATTTATATGTTTTTATGAGAAAAATTATGTGGTTAATATCAGATAAAATGCACTTATCAAATTCTCCCACACTTAGCACCGTGGAAGGCGAGCAACTACCAAGCAATTGGAACATATCGATGCGCAAACGCTATTATTGCTAAGGTATAACCTTCTTCTTTTTCATTTATATTTCATACTAACTTCTTACAGGTGTTCGATTGGAGATATCAAAGCACCCTTCAGCTCGAAGCCTTGGGTTTTAAAGCATGCATTGCACTCTTTTCCCCTTAGATCGGGTTTTATCCCAAATGGATTTTACCGGCAAGGTTTTTAACGAGGCAACATCTATATGCTACCTGAGGAAAATTCAACAAGTATTCAAGGCTTCTTTTTCAATAAACCTCGAATACTGGGGGGCATTCACCCTCAGAGGTTACATTTTCGAAGAAAACAAATCATGCCAATGAAGACTTCGATAGGAGAATGTTGTAATGGGCCAAACAGTCAAATGAACCGTGCCCGTGTAGAATGGTCGAGCCCCCAATGGAAAAAATATGTACGCATATATCAATTATTCGAAGAAGCATTCTAATTTATCAAAACACTTTGTGCCTCAAAGAAGTCTACTATTTTCACATGAAACGACTCAAGGGACAAACACTCGGGGACTGTTTTCGACAGTCAACATATCGAGTCATCAAAAACTTGAACTCATAAGACCTCAATGAGGCAACATCAAACTTATAAGACCTCAATAAGGCATACTCGAACTTATAAAACCTTAAAAGAGGCATCCCCCCGATATTAAGGCTAAGGCTATATATTCGAACTTGTAAGACCCCTAAAAAGGCATACCATCGATACTAAGGCCGAGGTCATCTCACTCGGGGACTAAAGGCTACGACCATATATAAAGACTACGGTCATACGAAAAGGCTACGACCAAAATAATGCGGCTCGGAGACGTCCGACTTCTGCCATAAAACTAAAGGCCTTCAAATACTTCGAAAAAACGGTTAAATCAGGCTACCCTCGGCATAAGCAAAAGGGGCTTCGATAATATCAACTCCGAACAATGTGAAGGCTTCAAAAAACTCAGATTTTGAGAGAACCTCACGAGGTACTCAATTATCGTCACGCACCGACTTGCAATCGAGAATCCAATCAATCGAATTTGTCGAAAAGTAAGACGAATATAAAAGCATGCCAAGGATAACAAAATTTTTACAAGTCTTTAGCCAGAATGGGGGAAAATTGTAGCCATAATAGAGGTCGAATTGACCCATTCTAAAAAAAGCCTAAGGGTCGATTTGCAAGAGCCTAAGGGCCGATATGTAAGAGCCTAAGGGCCAACCTAAAGAGCCTAAGGGACAATCTAAAGAGCCTAAGGGACAACCTAAAAGATCCCAAGGGACGATACTTAAAGGACTTAAAGGCCGAAGCACACCATGCTCGAGACCTTACCCAGTTCGGACTCGAAAGTCCCGAGATAAAGCTTAGCTCGAAAATCGGACCCTAAGTGGTCACCTATTATTGATTGTTCGTCGAGCACATTCTAAGTCCAGTACATCAGACTGATCATCAACAAACATCAAATTTCAAAAGCAAAGGCAAAGGCAAGGCAGAGAAACTAACACAACACAAAAATGAAACAGAAGATTCTTTATATTAAGATAATGGTACAAAAGTAAATTTACAATACTCCCATAGGGATCCCTTACAAAAAATCAAAAAAGACATATTATATCGTCTAGGACTTTGTCTTTTCCCTCTCGGGAAATTTGTCTTCATCAACCCCTTCGGGACCAGCCTCCTCGTCAGCCTCTTCTTCATCATCTTCAACATCGGCTTCGTCATCAGAGGAACTTGGCATCGGTCTCATCTGCCTTAGCCTGCTTTATCTCCTCGAAGATATCGAAGCCCTTAGCATGGATCTCCTTGAGGGCTTCCCTATGGGACCGACATTTGATGTAATCATTGTTTCTCTTCTCTCTGCTGGAGACCCACCTCAACTCCATCTGAGCATCAATGGCATCCTTTAAGTAGATGGACACCGTCTTATCAGCTTTGGCTTGTATCTCTTTGGCCTCGACTCGGGCTTCCACAACTTCGGCCTTCGCCTTCATGAGACCTGCGTCGAGCTCGACTATCCTGCCTGCCTGAATCGAGTTGCTCTCTTGAGCATTCCGAAGTTGGATTTCAAGGGCGGATGATTTGGCCAAAGCATCTTTTTTGTCCGCAACGAGGATGTCCATATGTGCCTTCCATTTGTTGCACTCGGAGTTAACTTGGGCGACCTCACCTCGGAGACGTTCCAACATCTCCACCTTTTTCTACAACTGAGTCATTGGAGTGTTAGCCTCCGAAGATGGAAAAGGGAGCCCATATTCTTTCAGAACAGAGGTTACATGCTTCTCCAGCTTATCCTCGTAGTCACGAGCTCTGGCCAACTCCGATCGAAGATGCCTCAACTCTTTTTATTTCTTGTCACATAGAAGCCTGAGGGATTTCTCCTCATTCGAGGACCTACGCAACTTGGCCTCACAACGACACAACTCAGTATTAAACTTGTCGAAGGCCTACAGAAAGGAAAGTTAGGTTAGACAAAAGAGGAAAGTGTGAAGTTAGAAAAGTTGTAGAGCTTACAATTGAGCAAAGCCATTGAGCCTCCTCAAAGATCGAGTTCGCATCTGCTGGTTCGGCCTCATCGACCCAGTAAAGCAACCCTGGAAGGGGTCGTCTCCACTCGATACTCCGCCTAACTCGGACGTCCTCAGGTTCCGAGCGTCCCTTATGGTCTCTTCGGAGAAGGCCAGGAACGAAGGTGAATGACCTGCTATCACGGTTTCGAGGAGATCACCCGAGGTGCTTTGTTCGAGCATGGGAGATTCGAAGTTTTCCCCTTTCGGAGTATCCCCCGAAGTTTGAGAAGAAATCGCCAAATCAGTCGATGCATGGCCTCCACCCCCTTTTCTTTGGGAATCTTTTCTTCGCGGTTAAGAGCCTCGGTTTCAATAGGCTTGCTAGCCTCAGAAGACTTTCTGGTTCGAGCCACCAACGTCGAACCCTCCTCTTCGTCGTCATCACCTTCCACAACTCGACGGAAAAAATTCGAGATCCTCGTTGATGACTACATTCTTCTTGCGCTTCCGAGCAGGCCCTGCTTTACTTTGAGTATCCTCACCCTTCGAGGATATCTTTCTTTTATTATCCTTCTTCGGCTTTGAAGCCGAAGGTTCTTCTTCCTCCTCGAGAGGGGGCGGCCTCATCTCGGAGAACTCGCCGATCCCTGCAACAGAGGAATCAGTTCACATGAAGAAAAGTATTTTTAAGGAAAGTAATATATAACACATACCATGGTGCTTTGCCTCCCACTTTCCCTTCGACAAATCTCGCCACTTGCGTTTGACGTATGTCGAAGCTGCTGCCAGTCCTCGAGATCGAGGACCGCATTAGGCATCCACGGGACCGCTGTGGGAGAGGAAAGGGAGCAGTTATACGAAGTTTTAACAAAATTGATGAAAATAAAGCACAACATCTCACTTACGTTTGAAGTTCCATTCCTCGGGGAACGGCAAGAACTCCGTAGGAATGACATCGATGGTCCTCACTCGGATGAACCGGCTCATCCATCCTCGATCCTTGTCCTCGTCGTTACTTGTAAAGAAGGACTTGCTAGATCGGCGTTGGAGTTTCATTAGACCTCGGAAATGCTGAGGTCGATACAATCGAATGAGGTGGCTAAAGGTGAATTCGATCTTGGCCTTCTCAGCAAAGAACCTTACATCAACACAATCCGCCAGAAAGACAGGTGGATCTGGGCCAGGGTAACTTGGTACTTTTGGCAGAACTCGAGCACGAGTGGATCGAGGGGGCCTAGTGTAAAGGGGTACGCATACACATTCAGAAACCCATCTACATGGGTCGTAATATCCTCTTTACGAGAGGGTATTTGCAGAACGACCTCTTCCCCCCATCTGCACTCCCTCCTCACAACTTCGAGGTGTCTCTCCTCAATCGATCTTATATACCTCGAGGCATGTTCTCGGCGGCCAGGGACATTGGGGGGGTTTCTCTATTGTAAAATCCTTCTGCAAAGTGAAACTGCTCAGAATAATCTCATTAAGCGCCGACGGCTTACCGCCGGCCGGACGGGAAGTAGAAGTAGAAGTTCCTTCTTTTTGAGGAACAGATTTGGATGTTTTAGCCATAATTTCTTCAAAAAAAAAAAGGAGAGATGAAAGTACCAACGAAACTTTTAGCTAATACGGCGGAGGAACCGGTGGTGAAGGGAAGTTTATAGAGAAGAACAGTCCTTAATGAGAACATGAAGCAAGTATATATAAAGAAAAGCGGTAACTATTCATTGTCATTGATGGCCGACCAACTCTGACAAGTAATTATGGCTTTTGGGGAAAAGAATCGATGGGGCACTTCGGTCACTTTAGCGCTTATGTCACAAAAAGTGACGTCATCATAAAGGGTATCGAGGATTCAAATCGTTTCTTATCACCTCGTTCTAAGAAATGCGAGGACTATCTGTATACGGTCGATATCGGAGAGCTCGATTTCGAGGTCTCTATGATGTTCCGAGCCCAAGCTCAGAAGGTTCGAAGTAAAGTTCGAGTTCGACCCCAAAATATGAACCTTGAGGAAGCACGTCGAAGGCCCGTCACTGCCTACCTCGAGGCAATACAAAATCGATGACCGTAAAAAAAAACAGGAATTTTCCAAGTACACGTTGTTAGGACTGATAAGATCTATAAGTGATAGTACAAATCCGTTATACAGCTGTACCAATAGTATATTTTTTCATAATTAGATATGTATCAGATTAGGGTTTTCCCCTCCTATATAAAGGGGACCCCAATCATTTTGTAATAGATATACAACATCACTCACTGCAATAGAACATCCTACTATGTTATTCTCGTTTATTGTGCTCAAGAATATTCTTCAACTTTATTGTTCTTCATTTACTGTTCATACTTATTGCTATTAACCTACCTCGAGACCCCCGAGGTTGCTAGCTCGAGTCCCCGATTTCTTGGGCAAAATTGGTTTGGTTATTGTTTTTCTCTTATTCACACTTAGCATTTCTCACGTATCTACTAGTATTGAAATAAATCACATATTTTTAGAATCACAAATCAAATATAATTCTTAATACCATTTTTAAGGTAAACACTTTAATACATTAACGTCATTTAGTCGGTTATTATCCAAATTCAATGAATTCCTTTTATCTTTTTCTTTTTAGCATAGATGTTATGAGTATAACTTGTTCGTAAGTAAAACCTTAACTTGTACCAAATAAAAAAAAAAGTAAAACCTTAGCTATAGTTGGCCAAACAATAAGTTATGAAACGAGGAGCACAAGGAATTTCGACGGAAACTATAGTGAATATGGGCTTTAATTATTGATTTCTTGCGTTCGGCCCTCTATACTATTGTTAGCTGTAAAATTGAATAACAATTAAATTTATAATGTGATTTTAAGGATACATGATTTCACCTGATACCAATTGATAAATATTAATATTAGTAATAGAAAATTGACAATAAAATAAAACAAACCAGTGTTAAAATGCATTGGGCCTTCGAGCTAGAGTGCCATCGAACTGACTGATGCTAGAATAACGAAGCAGAAAGTAAACTGATGAACAAAAGTGTAAAATCAAGAGATAGTGCTATATTGCTTTGATATGTATGAATAGTGTTTCTTACAAATGATTAGAACTCCACTTATGAAATCCCATGATTAGCTAAACAACCGCTCTTGATTCGATCCGTTCCGAGATTTCCGCCACGATTGTCGATCAGTCACAGATATCTCGCTTTATGTTATTATGTTAACTTCGGTCTTGATCGATGTCTACCTTGTTTGGTCTCAATTCTTTCTGGCTTCAATCTCGACAAGTCCCTCGAATTCCGAACTCGATACCTTATTCTCATGCCTCGGTCTGATCTCCAACGAGACCGACCTTCGATACATTTTTCTAATCTCGATCAAATAGTAAAATCGGGTGAGCCTGATTTTAACCGTATACAACTATATTGCAGCAAATAGAAGCGATGGAGCTGATTCTCATGAGGTGGGGCAAAGGTAATCTTAAAGAGGAAGTTGCAAATATTTTATCTAGGACCAAAAATTAAGTGATTTGTAAGTCAAATAAATCAAGACTAGAACAGAAAGATGGCTTCTATAAGGATTTTTCTTTGAACAACCATTTGGAAGCATAGGGAAAATATCTGGAAGGGGCATTTCACAGTTGTCACCATTGAAATATACTCTTCTTGGAAAAGCCCATCCATTACTAAGTGTAAATGAGTTCATGTCCTTAAGTAAAAGTATCTCTGTCGTCACAGGTCCTACTTGCTTTTCTTCAGCTTGCAACAACGCATCGTTGTAGAAGTCTAAACCCCAGAAAAGTGCAACTTCATCTGCATTAATCACGTATGAACAAATGAAAAACCACCTTAATATAACAATTAAGGATAAAAGGAGGGATGTCTTTATCCTGATTACACAGACCGCAGATGCGATTGCATTGATCTGATCACTGGATTGATCAAAACGAAAAGCGCGTTGAAAAGAAATGCTCAAAAGAGTAGAATCAGGGAACTCCAAGATGATTCATTGTCAAGAAACTTAGGACAAGGGACGCAAACATGCATTTAGAAAAAGGATTTAAGTTATATACACTGACACGGGCGAATGTACATAGTCCTAAGGGCGGTCAAGTGATCACCCATTGTCGAAGAATTACACTGTATATATATGTACAATATTAGATTTTAATGGTAAATAACATATATTGAACACCCTTTATTGAAGATTTTTTTTTACTTATTTCATGTTTGAATCCTGGCCTCGCCTCTGTACACTGACATTGTAAATATGGGGTAAAAAGGTTTTGTAGCATGAGATAATAATACCTGAGACACCAACAGTAGGGAGCACTGTATTGTTGAAGCTGAAGACAGTTGATTGCTGGCTAAAACCAGGATGTTGGACTACCACATTCCAGTTGGAATAGTTTTTACCTAAGTTGTAATTGGAAATGGTCAATTTCACCCTCCAATAATTCCTGTAATTCTTCATAATATGCCAGTGAACTCGAAGTGGACACATATGATCAGTGCACTGAACTAGCTCGCGCTCAGACGATGAACTTTGTCTGTTCCACATATATTAACCACAAAAAAATGAACAATCTATGCATATTTATGGGTGTACGAATGTCATAAAAATTGGGCAAAATTGCAGTATTTGAGACCTGATGCATGATCTTGCTTCATTGTCAGCTAATTTACATCCACAGCTACACAAACGGCATGGTGTCACCTCAGGATTGTAAAATGTTGAAAGAGAAACACAACAGATCGGCGATCTGTTGGCCAAGAAAGTTGAGTATGTACATGTTGATTTCCATGTCCCTAAAAGTAATGTAAGTAACAAATAAGAAAAGCGATTTAGTGATGCCAATCCAACGTTTTCCAGTGAACACAATAAAAGTGAAACTCTTAAAGAAGGTCTCTCAAATTCAAATTTGAAGGGAGCCTTGGCGTAACTGGTAAAGTTGCTGCCATGTGACTTGGAGGTCACGGGTTCAAGCTGTGGAAACAGCCTCTTGTAGAATGTTGGGTAAGGTTGCGTACAATAGACCCTTGTTATCTGGCCCTTCCTCGGACGCTGCGCATAGCGGGAGCTTAGTGCACCGGACTGCCCTTTTTTTCAAGCTAAAGGTTTAGTATAAGGTTCCGAATGGAGTACTTACTGATAACTTGTTCTTGTCTTTTGCCTTCTATAACCGAAGATATCGTTGGATCAGTGTCCACAAATTCATCACAAGTATAACCAAGTCCTGGAGCCATAAGTGTGAGATTTAAAGGCTTGTGAGCTGTATAATTGCCCCTCAAGTTTCCAACTTTCATCTCAAAGGATACGAAAGAATTGGAAGGATTAATAGCCGAGGCAGCAAGATATCCACCGTGACAGCAACCATCTGATCTTTTTTCTGGTGGAGCTTCTGGGGCGAGATCAACAATAACAGGATCTTTCTTGCAACAATGTGGGATTTCAGACTTGAAGGTTGAACAATTCCCTTGTTTGGTAGCAAAAGCACCAGACATTGACCAAATAACCTCATTACCAGCCCATGTCCATCCTAATTGCCAGCCTGGTTTCTCGATATGTCTATACTGATAGTAATTTTGAATGGTTATCCTTGCCTGAAGCATTATAGTCAAATTAGAGTGCGAAGAATATAAACCAAATGACTCTACCTCTATAAGATAATATGCTCTTTAAGTCATAAATCAAAAGTCAAATGAAGTAAGCTATGAACATTGTTCAAGTTGTCTAAATTATGAACTCGATACTTCTGGAGTTCTGGTGCTAATAAATTTATCCATTCTACCACATAATAATTCTCCACTTTCCAGCACCAATATATCTCCCGAAGCAATTTTTTGCTTACATATTGGGCCCGTTGCCCCATAGAAAGTCTATAATACCATAGGCTAATCCAAAACATTAACTTGGGGGCTCAACCTTTAAAGACTTGACACTTAAGAGGTCGTTTGGTAGAGTGCATAATAGAAAATAATGTATGCATTAGCTTTGTGTATTAGTAAAATTTTGTTTCGTACACTTTTTCATATACACCTTATTTAGTATTATCTTATGTATAGCTAATGCGTAGCAAACCATGGTATTAACAATACCAAAGCTATTAATGCATTAGCATGACTAAAGGCAAAATTCCTTAAAGTCCCTTAAAGTTAGAGAATATGGAGGGCATTTTTGTAAATAAATAATTTTCTTAAAAATTATACAATTGATTTTAATTTTTTATACACCATACCAAACAATGGATAAGAAATAAGCTCTCCATAGCAAATACTTGCATTACTAATATTCTTATGCAACACTATTCTTATACACCCTACCAAACGACCCCTTAATGTTAGTACTGTATTTGTAAAATAATTTTGGAAATAGAAAATAGTATAATAACATAAATATAGAAGAAGCAGATATTAATCCGAGCACACTGAATTCGCGGTGTTTCCTTAAGGAACTTAATCCCCTCCAAGTACCCGAGGTTATGGATTATTTCCTCATAGGATAGAATGGATTACATACTGGTGTAGCGGGTTAAACCCAATGTTTCAGTGAACACAAATGATCGGTAGCAAATCACGTTAATATTACGTTAACCATAACTTTGGATTAAAATAATATTACGTTAATCTTAATATTAACTAATAAATTTAGTCCAAAAAGTTAATCAATCACATCATTATCCGGATCCAAAGTTGAGCGAGTGACGACGACGCAAAACTTGCCTTCTTCTCAACTCTTGAAGGTCTAAAAGGCGAGCAATTGTATATATAACCATCAAAACTTTTTTACTCCTCCAATATAGGACAATATCCCTTTTTCGAAGAGCAAATATATTATTTTTTTGTCTATTTCTCATTAACTCTATTTTAAGTTATAACAAACTTAAACCCAACACTTAATACAGTATACTTTTGTAATTATGGGTTTACAATTGGATATTTTGTTGAGTTGAAATTTGTGTGGTTTGTCACACACACACATCATCTAGTTACACTTGCTGAGTACTTTTTGCCTTCGAAGTAATTCCGCAGATGTAGCCAAAGAAGAAGGTCAAAAACTAAGTGGGCGTTTGGACATAAGAATTGTAAAATTTAAATAAAAAAATTAAAAAATTTTTAAGTCAAAATGGTATTTAAAAATTAGAGTTATATTTGAACATAAATATAATTTTAGATTGTTTTTAAATTTTTGTGACTGATCTGAGTGAAAAATTTAAAAAATAACTTTTCGAAGTTTTCTAAATTTTTGGAAAATTCAAAAATTTATTTTCAAGTGACAATTTAAAACTTTATGGTCAAACACTGATTTTAAAAAAAAATAACAAACTTTTTTCGAAAATAAGTGAAAATTTTCTCATGTCCAAAGGGGCCTAAATGCATTATGGTGATGGGTATTAAAATACACATAAAAACTTATCCACACGTCAAGTAGATAAAAAATGCACAATTAAAGAAGTAGATATTGGGGGCCTTGGGATGAGGTGTCGTTTCCAGAGATGAACCCCCAATCCCAAAGTAGTTGATTCTCTTCAAAAACTCCTCGTCTCTCTTTCTCTTTCTCTTTCTCTTTCTGGGTATAGTGTCGTTTCCTAATTTAGGGTTTGATCGTGCGTGCCATGGATGTTGAGGCAGCCGAGTTTCAAGATTGGGAGATGCTTCACTTGAACCCCAACTCTGACTCGGAGTCGTTAATTACTGCCGGCGACTCAGCTGGAGGAAACACAAATTGCCTCGACGACGAAATTGGATCAGAGACGGGCGGTATATTTCAGGTCAATTACTTCTCCATAGATTCTCAGAGCAGGCACATGAGTGCTTTTACTTGCGCTGATGGAAGCGATGAGGTTTCTGAAGAATCGGATAATCCGAGTTGGATTGATCCCGGTTCAGAGAACCGGTTTACCATGAAGAATCCCGGCGAGTTCTGGCCGGATTCCGGCAGTGAACAGTCCGAAACACGAAAATTCGGTGAATATGACGATAGAGATGAACTGTGTTTCCAAGGAAATGAAGAGATAAAAAGTGAAAATGGAAAAAATTCGGAAAATGGAGAAGCTGAAGGTGAAAAGAAGAATGAAATAACTGAAGTAGTAGAACTGAGGAAAACAGGGGAACAGACGAGGAGCGTTGCGTGGTGGAAGGTGCCAATTGAACTTCTAAAGTTTTGTGCATTTAGGGTTAGTCCTGTCTGGACACTTTCTGTAGCTGCAGCTGTAATGGGATTAGTTATTTTGGGTCGTAGATTGTATAAGCTGAAGAAAAAGACTAAGGCACTGGAGCTGAAAGTAACTGTGGATGACAAGAAAGTATCTCAATTCATGACTCGTGCTGCACGCCTTAACGAAGCATTCTCTATTGTGAAGAGGGTTCCTTTGATTCGGCCACAGTTGCCAGCAGCTGGAGTTACACCGTGGCCTGTCATGAGTTTGAGATAGTGTGTAATATTTGGTAAAGAAAAGGATACACATATTGTTGAAGTCCCATTTGGTAAGTGATCATGCTTTTGCGCTTTTATAATCTATGTCTATTTGTGCTGCTGTTTGTATCTTAAAGCTATGTATAAACTTATTTATAATTACATGTAATATCTCTTGCATTGGCTGTCAAAAAAAGGAAGTAGATATTGGAATGATGTGTTATTCTTCTGACCTGATAACCATCATCTGTCCATCTAACAATGTCATATGTAACTGCAATATTTCCATTGGGATCCAGAGGGTCATAACAATCTGTAATCAAGGAAAAAGTAAGTAAAGTGTTCACTAATTTGCAAACTAGAAACAAAATGAAGGTAGAAAGAAAAAGGAAAAGGGTATTGCCTGAAAGATTGCACATGGTAATTATCAATACAAAAATCAGGGGAAAACACCCTGTTCCAAAACTGATCAAGTCCATTTTCGTTTCTTGAAAAAGCAATTTGGAACAGAGATATAGTTCTTCAAAAGTAGAATGGTGAGACAAACTTTTCATGAAAAGGTTACTGATAGTAGAAAGGAAGATTCTAATAGTTTTTAGAGTATTCTATCTTGGGAATAAGTACTCCATGTTTGGTTGAAACAAAGCAGAAGACCATTGGAAATATCATCAGGATGTTAATAGACAGATTCAAAAAAGACATAGGCTCAATAGACTAAGGAACTTTTCATCAAATAGTCTTGTGAGTCATGAAATTTAAATACTTAAATAACGGAAGATAATTCTTTGGGAGGCATTTTTGTCCTTTCCCCCATCCTTTACATATGGAGGCAAACATGTAATATGCTTTTGGTGTTTCATTCTATTGTCGCACGATTTCCGTTTTAGTGTATAATGTTAAAAAACTGACATCTTTCTAGATCAAGAAATAATTTAATTTTAAAATTTCTCATTCACACCTTTACGGTATGATTTTAGAGTTAAAGAAATGTCGCAACATGTTTATGACTGCAAGTGTCACAAGTATTTCTTTTTTTATTAAATTTCATGCCTAGTCAAATATCTTCGTATATAAATGAAGCTGAGAGAGCATAAGAAATTTATGCAAAGCATTAGTAGCTCTTGTCCTTCCAGAAATTCCAATATTACCGACTTTCGATTGAGGTATAGAATAACTAAGGGGTCGTATAAAAATTTGATACCACTTTAATACTTTGTTTGGTTAGCAAACCTGGTATAAGTTATTCAGGGATTAAAATTAGTACCGGAATAACTTATACCTTGTAGAGAGTGGGGTAATTAGTGTTGGGAAAACTTATACTTTCTTCTTAGAAATTATGCAATTGTCATTTTTAATACAACATACTAAACAGTGGATAAAGAACAATCCCAAGATAATTAATCTCAGCATAACTTATTCCGGCATAGGCCGTATTGAAACGAAACGTCCCCTAAGTAATCTTTGTTTAGTTGAGATTTCGAGGAAAACAAGCTTATATGGTAAACATGAAAAACTTACTTCTTTGCTCGACGGATAATTTCAAAGTTTACTACTTATCCTCCAAATGTTAACTCTAACATGAGTTGACTTACTCCTGCATCAAGGTTTTTAGTATTCATGTATGACTCACAGAATGACCTCACACTTGCGGACAAAACACGAATCTTGATCTTGGAACCTAAAATAGGTTTGACCATGATGTCAAAATTCCAATTCTTTTGGCTTTATGTCTCTTATATCATCAAAACTACTGGTTTGCCTAATCCAATTTCGCAACCTATAGGTATTGGGTACACTAAGGGCTTGAAAACTCTAGTTAAGGGTAAAGGAATAACCCAACTCGCCTATTTTTTTATTCGCCGTAAGTTACAAAATCAAAATCACAGACGTCACACAACATTCTAAGCAGTTACAAAAGCGCATTCTGAAACTATCAACCTGTCACTGTCTTTAGCGAGTTTTTTATTCACTAATATTTGCAAGTACTTAGTAACCGTGTAATTACTTGAGCCAAATGGGCGAGCCCATCGGCGGAAAATTAATTTAAAAAAAAAAGTATATATACTATATAATACACTCCTTGATTTCTTGGTGAATTTTTTTCTTTGTATTTTTGACCCCCTTGATGAAAATCCCGGTAAAGCTTGATATAAGTCTTCTAGGTGGGTAAATTTCGCCCTCTCCACCTAAACCAAATCGTACTAAGTTAAGAATTTTTACCAGCAAATAAAAATAATCTAATCTGCATCCATTTTCACAAAGAAGTAGTAGGTATACGATGATAGTTTACGCTCATGGTGTATCTGAATGTGGTTGTACTTAAAAATTTAATAATATTACTCATTCAATCTTTAAATTAGTCAAGGACCTTATGTAACAGTTAATAGCTCAAATAAATCCCGTATTAGTAAGGTATTATCTCAGAGTCATTTCTAACAGAAATTTACATAATACATCCCCTGTTATTCTTTTGCGTCTAGTTCCATAAGATCAGCTACATCTCAGAATTAGATGGAGGCTGCAACAGTGTAGAGGCAGAAGCAAGAGGCTCATGCACAACTGAGTTTGCGGACACTGAAACTGGATTTCCTTCTAATTGCAGCATCATGCTCCCTAGTATTTCTGTCAATAATTTCTTGAACTCTTCCTCTTTAACCATCTTCCCATCATCAGCATCCAACATCTTACAAGCTTCAATTATGATCTTATCCATCTGCAAACACGCGGGATACAACTATATCACATTCAAAGCCAGCTTTTAACCAAAGCAAAAACATGACGTATTAGTTGATGAGTTAACTACTATACACTTATAGTCACGTACAAGATGAGATAACTACATAAAAAAAGTGAGACTAGTAACGTGAAAAATAAGGTAGATTGCTTGCTACAATATGTTAAAAATGCTGGTAGTGTAATTTCTTTTTTACACTTTCAGTCATATAAGTTAAATCTTTAGTTGACAATTACCTGGTCAACAGCGCCAATGGGAGGTAAGCCAGCTGATGGTGCAAGGAGATCGAGTACAACTCGTAAGTATTCCTTTGACATTTTCCCATGGCGATCTTTGGGTACAGTCTTTACAGCAGAATCCAGCGCCTGCACCACCATAGATAAACACCAAAGGTTAAGTAACAGTCTGAAGAGAACCAACAAGTAAAAAGAGCAGTTCGGTGCACTAAGCTTTCGTTATGCGCGAGAGTCGGGGAAGGGCCGAACCACAAGGGTCTATTATACGCAGCCTTACCCTGCATTTCTGCAAGAGACTGTTTCCACGGCTCGAACTCGTGACTTCCTGGTCACATGGCAGCAAATTTACTAGTGACAAGAAATGAGGTTTTCACTAGCGACTTTCCGGAAATAGTAAGGGTTTTGTATGGTGGTAAATGATAGTTTTAGTGGCTACTCTGTAGTCGCCCATAAAGTAATATTTTAGTGGGAACTATACTTAGGTCGCCACGAAGATGTACTAAGCTTTTATTTCTTGATAAGAAAGAAATTATTAGCGATCCTTAGGCCACTAGGAATAGTCTTTTGTGGCAACTTTACCACTTATTGTGACGAGTTTAGTCGCTACAAAAGTCTCATTTCTTGTAATATGATATGTTATTAGGTCCAAAAGAGAATACCATGGATGACACTAACATACCTTATCCAGTTCAAACTTGTTAGACAATAGTCTTCTAATTCCACTTCCATCAAATGTATTCTCACTGTGAGCAACAATTACTGGCTGCTCCTTGAGACGTTGAGCAGCGCTCTCTGCAACTTTCTTAAATTCAGCCAAGAATGTCTCTTGTGAAACAGGTTGCTCATTAGATGCTCCAATGCAGGAATCAACTACTGGCTCCACGACATTAGTCATTACCTACAGAGCAAGAATAATAACAAAGTAACATGCTCTAGTAATTAGCAAAGAACTCTCATCACAAATATAAATGCGTAACAAATAAGTTACATGGGCTAGCAAGCAGCAAAGTTATGAATCAGTAAGCAACCACAAATTAGCAGGCAGATGCAGGATCTTAGGTTTATGGTTTCCGCAAAAATCTGAGTTAATATACGATACTAACCAGATGAACGGACTGGGCTCCAAGTAAAATATTCTTATACATTTAATAGATTTTTCAATACAAATACAGGTTATAGACAAAAGCTACTGGATTCAGGGGAACCTGTAGCTATTGATTTGAATCCGCCCCTGAGCCAGGTAAGAATAGATACCATGTATAATATTTCTTAATGCTTGAAAGTGTGGGACTATTTACTAGTTAGCTAGGCTTATGTAAACCACCAAATAGAATAAATTGAACTTTTACCCATGAGTCTGAAGCAGGAGGCATCCCTTGATCAACTGTAAGCTTTTCAAAAGCCTTGATAATGTGATCTTTAAGAGATCCATCAGGCAATTCAATCTCAGAGAATATGGAGAGAATTTCAGGTTCAAATGCAGGACTTTTAACGAACTCAAGAAGGTCTTCGCCATCCATACGAAGAAGTACAATTGGATCTCTCTTTAGACCAGCAGCCATGCCTAGTAGAATATCTGAAAGAACCTCTTTGAACTCAGTCTTGCTTACTTTCTCTTGTTTTCCATGTGTGAACTCTTGAAGAACCTATTTCACATGCAACACGTCCCCTAATTAATCAGAATTAGATCAAACAGGATAACACAAAGAGTTAACAATATAAAACTGGATTCAGTGAAAGGGAGTACTGAGGTAACAAAATGAGCATAAGTTTGTTTAAAATAGCAAAGTTTGTAACATCCCGTGCTGAAAAGTTTTTCTTAGGCAAATCCTACATCCGAATGTGGGGGGATAATTAGGGACCATACAAGGTAGGATCAGAAATTCATGTGTCAAGGCGCCTTTTGGTTTAAAGCATAAGGAGACAATATTGTGAGGCCCAAATGCCGGACCTGGGCCACTACACCATTTTAGTTTTTAGGAATTTTCAGAAACTATTATTGTTTAGTGGCTAATAACTTTCTATAGCTACCATATACATAATTACTTTCTACGGCTACTATTCAGTTGTTACGGTAGTGTATTCGATGTATTTGCGTTGCTGTATTCATGAATATAACAACAAAAAGCGACTAAAAATCAGGGTAGTCCAACTGTACGCGCATGTATTCACATGTATTCGCGTTATGTATTCATGAATACAACATCAAAAAGCGCCTAAAAATCAGGGTAGTCCAACTGTACGCGCATGTATTCACATGTATTCGCGTCATGTATTCATGAATACAACAACAAAAAGCGCCTAAAATCAGGGCAGTCCAACTATACGTGCATGTATTCACATGTATTTGTCCTGCTGTATTCATGAATACAACAGTAAAAAATGCCTAAAATCAGGGCAGTCCGGCTATATGCGAATGTATTTACATGTATTCGCGCCATGTAGTCATGAATACAATAACGACAATCACCATAAAAATAGGTATGTCCAGTTGTCTAAGAGAGGAAAAACATAAATAGCGTATTTCATGCCTCAATGATAGTAAAAACCAAATACTTATTTTGCTATAAAATATAAAAGATAGCTACAAAAAATAATATTTTAAAATAATTTTGATTTATAATAAAAATAGTATATACCTTTGCTGTAGGAGGTAAAATTTCTTTTCAGTTTTCACATGCCTCTAAGAAAAATCCTTTATATATTAGAATCTCATATTTACAAGGCATGGCTTCAAGGTTTTAGCTCACAATTATAGTTGTAGGCTTTATGATAATTGAAGATGTTTTGGCCCATAGTACAACCACAAAAATCTGGCAAGCATGCCAACTTATTACTCATCTTTTAGCAAGCATATGTTGTCACATCAGCTTTTAACATGCGCATAGAAGGTGATACATTACTTACTATTCTGGATTGTGCTAATCACATAAAATTGACTGATTAGCTATGTCTAATTACATCACTACCCAACTTAATTAATTCTATTTTCTTTCTTTTTGTCAAACGCTAATTAAAGAGGGAGGATGTTTAGATCTTAAGGTGATTAAACAAAACAGTTTTGGCATAGAGATGCAAAGTCCCCGTCATACTAAAGCTTTTCTTTGATCAAAAGCTTTATATGCACAGGACTTAATTTTTTTAACAATATCCGAACAATTTAACTGGATAAGCATGTAGTTATTCTATTGAGTATTCAGGTTATCATATTAGAGAAATTAATTGTATGCAACTTAATGTGCACAGAATTAGAGCTTCTTTTTAAAAAAATCTATCTTAACTAAATGTACCTAGGAATCAGGTGCAGAAATCTCTCAGTCAACAACAGCAGGAAAAAGAATAAAACGACGGCCAGAGGAAACAACGAGGAAGTTTCATCTGATCCAAATAATAGCTACTGTTCTGTAGTATATACCAGATCCAGATAATGGTAGAAGAACGTAGTCAGATGCTGATTCAGGATTTAAATCTTATGAGTTAAATTTTTAAAACTTCTAGCATTAAACTTATTATATATTTAAAATTATAAATGCATATCTACTATTTTTATAATTTTAATGAATTTTTACATATAAATTTTAACACTGCATCAAAAGTTATGAGTTAAGTTAAATCCGTTAATTATTCACTACATCCGCCTCGGAACGTAGTATACATCCCAAGTTAAAAAGTAGCAAACTGACTGGCTTCGTCAGCTCTATAACTCGGATCATTAAACATCTGGCTATACGACCCCATACCACCTCCTTAATTTGCATTTTCCATTTGTCTAAATTTTCGAGTACAAGCGGGAACGGTTCGAATTCTCTTTGCCGGAAAATTAAATAGTATATGTAAGGAGATATATATATATATATATATATATATATATATATAAATATTCTAAATTTGTTTGATACAACCCAAAAGCATAAGTTAGTTATTCAAAACCTTTGTAAGATCATTGGTTCTATTCTCACTAGCTACAACTCTTTCCTTCCTCCCCACTGAGGACAAGAATGTGAATTAGCAGTCAATAAAGTCGATAAAAATTATAGGAAATCATCTCGTCGAAACAAAAGACAGTAAGTGCATTTCCTCTCGACCTAACCTTTGGTTAAAATGGTATTCAGCGAGAAATGCAAAGATAGAAGGAAGCGATCAAGAGAAATATATAGTTCGAGTGAGCTATTAAACTAGGCCTCATTCTTGATTCTTAAACAAGAAAAACAATGAACAATTTACCACCACATTTACAGATAAGGAAGCATAAAAAAAGAGAGAGAGGGTATTTTACAGTGACAAATTAAATTACCTCAGAGTAAATATGATCAGATTCAGGAGAAGAACCTTGAGCAGGTAAACCAAGAGCAACACCAATATCAGCAACAGCAGGTTGTAACTCCTTAAGAGAAAGCTTACCGTCTTGGTCTATGTCAAGTTCTTCAAACTTATGATCTACAAAATTACTAAACACTGTCTCATTTCCAACTAACTTCATTATATTTGAACCGTCCATCACTTCATTTTTCTCCATTTTTCTTTATCACTTTCCAACTTTCTTTAGGATGCTTCTCGTGACTAAATTTTCCTTTCTTTTCAAAAGGGTGTGTCTTAAATTCAATGTATATTGAGTGAATTCTAGAGAAAAAGATGTTATACTTATATATGTGGTTGGGACAGCTGGGGCGGTTAGGGTGGCCATTTGTACCAAGTCTTTGTGACCTCATGGTATTTGAACTTTTTGTTTACTATAGTTGTCTCTGGTCGGCAATTTAACATGTGACGCGTGTCCACTTTTTACGGGGCACGTCTGCCGTAGTGTACACGTAATTTGGTTCTTGTGGGTCAGAGCTTAGGGAGAGAGAGGAGTTATGGGCTGGGTGAGGAGAGAATTTCGTAAAAATAGCATGGGCTAGGCAGTTCTTAGGCAGGTAATTAAAAAATAGCTAGCGTTTTTGTAAAGTTATTTAAAAATAATTATTATTTTGCTGTAATACATAAAGTTTCAACATAATATACTGGATATTGGTGTACCTATGTATGAATTTCCGGCATATTATGCTGAAACTTCATCACACGGAAAGTTTCAGCATAATATACTGGAGACTGGAGCACCTGTATATGAACTGCCAGTATATTATGTTGGACCAGTATATTATGATGGACCAGTATATTATGTTGGAACTCCAGTATATTATGATGGAGTTCTAGTATAAATATACTGGAAGAGTTCCAGTATAAATATAGTGGAACTTCAGTATATTATGCTGGAAGTTCACATGTAAAAAGATCGAACTTCAGTATATTATGCTGGAAGTTCACATGTAAAAAATTCGAACTTCAGTATATTATGTTGAAATATTTTTTGAATTTTGAACAGTATTTTTCGTTTAAATTTATCTTATATGAAAAAGTGGTTATATTTCGATTACTTTTGAAATAATAGCTATTTTTCAATTATTAGTTGTAACTCTGACTATTTTTTTATTTCACCCGAGAATTTTGGATTCCTTGGGCTTTGTTTGTGTGGCTTCAATGATTTCAAAAGGGAAATGGTGGAGTACAGGACTAATGCTTTAAGTTAACCTTTCGAATTGGACTTCTTGTGATTGGAAATTTGGAATATGGACTGGTGCTTTGCGTATTTGTACCGGGAATTTCTTTACACGTGCTTTATGAGCAGGCAGCCGAATTGTGGATTTGTCTTCCACTAGCAAAGCAAAACGTTAGTTGCATGATTTGTAGTAATTGTTTTAAGCTATAGGCATGTATTACCTTTTTTTGGCAATCGATTCGGATTCTCGATAGACCCATTAAGGGTTGTGAAGCATCATCTACTAAGATTTATCTATTTCTACGTATCAAACAGAAAACTCTCATTTAAGTTTAAGTGAATCTCAACTGTCTTAGCACACCTCTCAATAGTAACATGTAATTGCTCAAGAATTAGAGCCGTCAACTTAGGCTTGGCCCGCTGGGCCCGTAATTTAATAAAATGTAAAATTGTACGTGACGCTTTATTTGATCGTCCTCATTTAACCTATATCCATTTTTTAAAAACTTTTAACTTGTACCTACTTTTTAAATAACTTCGGCCCCCTTTCTCCCCCTCCTTCGTTTTCTTCTTCTTCTTCTTCTTCTTCTTCTTTCTTCTACTGCTGTTGGTGTGCTATAGAACTTCAGTTCATGGGATGATTGTTGATCACGCTCAACTGTGTCTACTAAAAAACAATGCGGGCGTTGCAAATATAATCAGGGGTATTATGCCCATAGTCGAATCCCACAGGGAATCAACGTATCAGTTGTTATTGTTAGATTACCAATTCTTACTAGTCAACTTTCTCAAACGTTGAAAATATCACTTGGTGTTGTTTTTATACTACTACAGTTGAACACAATTAATAAAAACTAAAGATTAACTAAAATGGGATGTAAACAATTGGATTAAGGATCTAAAGTTATAGTTTCCCCCGTTGGTGAACTTCCTTCTTGTGTATTTCCTATAGTTTTGATTTGGTTGTCTCTATATCAATCATGAACACTCTATCACAAATCTTTCTCAAGTACTTATGATAATTTGCTAGATGCACTTTCTCAAGTTACGCTAGCTATATTGCATTACAGTTCATTTTAGACTGCACCCGAGGTATCGTTATTTCTAATCCAACCTCTAAACCCTCGGTTATGACTCTCGCCTATACTCCGGGAGTGGTGTTGTTCAAATAACTTCCTAAATACGAACTCTCTCTCAAGTAGATACGTAATAAATAGGCACAATTGATTGAGGGCCCTTCAATTAACTACAACCATAATGTAGTTGAACAAATAAAGATAAACAACCAACAAAACTATATTAATTCCACAATTAGTTCATCCCAACGGGTTCCACCAACAACCTTAGAATAGAGAATTTATCTACTCATGCTCAAGAACAACAAAAACCCAAAATAATTCATAATACTGAAAATAAAGATGAAAGGAAGAGAAATATAAAAACTCTAATCGTTGCTTTTCTTCTCACAATGAGTCTTGCCTCCTACTAGAGCCTAAAATTAGATATATCCCCCTATTGGGCGGATTTACTGTGTTTATATAGGGTTTTGGAAAATTAATCCCGTATTTTACACTTAAGTCCTTCAATTTTCCAGTTTTTCCAGTTGTCCCCCGCGGTCGCGGCAGGAAGGCGATGCGACCGCGGTGGGCTTCAGTGATTCTGCTTCAATTCGACTTCCACCGCGCTCCATCCGCATTCGACCGCGGTCGCGGTGGACAGTGCTCCAGCCAATTTCAGCTCTTGTCTTGTGCAGTCCAACGGGGTCTCCTTGATTGGCCTCGGAATCCCTTAATTGACTCCAAAGTCCTCCTCTGGTAGAATATATCTTGCAAAGCACGAAAAACACTAATCAGAGCATTTTGTTATCAATATTTACATTAAAAACATAGCAAAGTGTGGTTCATTAGGGGCGAAAATATAGTCTAATTCACCTATTATCAACACCCCACACTTAAACCTTTGCTCGTCCTCGAGCAGCAAAACCACACTCTAAGGCCTAATCTTCTCAAGCATTACCCTAAAGTGTTACACCATGATATTTTACAAATATTGAACCTAATAGTGTAACATCTATGCCTCAAGTGATGACTCTATATGCCATGCCACATTCTTACTTACTCAAAGTACTCTATACAGAGGTCAAGACTTACCTTTTCTTCATGAATCACGTGCCCTCACATCACACAATTGAGAGTAGTCCCACAAAATATAATATTAAAAATAATAGGAACTTAAAATAGAAAGAATTCACTCACTCGCAAAAAGAACATTCATATGCCTCATTGACACGCCATAGGCTTGCCCGTAGTGTAATACTCTACTAATTGAGGCTATTCAGTCTAAGATCAATAGGTCTTTATTTGGTTGTAATGTAGGCTAAGGGACGGGTAGGATACATTTGGTTATAGTGACTAACCTCCATAAGCACTTTTAATACAATTACATCAACATTCAGCCCATTTTCCTTATTTTCCAGCACTTCCACCACACTTTGCTTCATAATTACCCCATTCTTTTCATGTGCAACTTTCTTTGTTTTTTTTCCTATGCCAATAATCATTAAGGACTGCATTTATTTATTGTCCTTTTTCTCTTTTTTTTTTCTTTTTCTAAGTGGTTTTCACTTTTGCATTTTATTTCCTTCACACTTTTGCACCTTTCATCCTATTCCTTCTATTTCTCTTTTCAAATCAACCCACCACCCCACACTTTTACGTTTACACATTTGCTAACAATTCAAGTGCTCATGGGGGGTATAGGGTTCAAACAGACAAGCTATTCAAACAACTGGGTATGGTTCGTTATGTGGTTATCAAAGAACAGGCTTATAAGCTCAAAGGGGTTAACTATGATTAATTGCTTTCAGGTGGATATACATTTATGTATGGATTCACAAAGAAATGCCTATATCCTTTCTAAGACTGAACAATCTTCTATTTCGTTTTGTACACACACAGGGCAAGTTCCAGGTATCAAATGACAAACATAATATGATGCACAAATAACTCACACGCACATGACACATAATCCAATCCGAATTGGTTCATCGAAACACCCCAAAGAGTATTCAAGTTTGTTACAATATGCAAAATTGAGGCATTCTACACGAGTCAACAAAAAAATCCTAAGCGTCACACTCACACACATCCAGTGGAATAAGACAAGGATCTCACCACAATTGGCAAGGAGGAAACACAGGGAGCAGCAACATGGAAAAACAGTCCAGACTCACATTTGGTACAGCAACAGAATAGGCATCAGAAGGGGCACATGTAACGCAAAATTGCACAGCTGGGCAGTAGCACTTATAACTGATAGCCACATTTGGATTACACACTGGTCATGGAAGCTGGAGGAGACAAATATAAGTAAATGCAGTGCATATTCACATGCAAATACATGGAGATACACAGATATATTTCAAAAGGAATCAAGCAGGGAAGGAGTACACATGTGCGACAATGTAGTATATGGTGATTTTTGTAATAGACTAGTTCTTATTCATAGAGTAGATTTTGTTTCATCTATTAGTACTACATCAGTTAGTAGGTTTGATGTAGATCACATTTATCATTGTCTTACTCCTGGTAAGACATCATGCTACTCTGTTATTGTTTTTTATATATATTAAAAGCTAGCCCTAGGCGCTCAGTCTAGTGGATTACTAAAAAAAAAAAAAGGAACTTCGGTATTCAGGTGTACACACTAAGGGTTGCAATTCTTGCCATTCAATTCCTTGCCCAAGAGAGTCCTACCAACTACGAAAAGAAAAAAAAATTCTAACTATACCCGGTTTAAGCTAAACCCTTGGAAAAGAACCGTGATCAAAAGAAAAACCAAGGGGGTTACTACACTACATACAAAGAAAATTAAAAAAATCTTTTTTTGTGTTTTCTTTGGACTAACTTCCCTCAAGAAAACTGCCTAAGTAGTCCGTCATCAGGAAGAGTCCACTACATTTTCTGTTTTTTTTAACTTCGACTTAGTGCCCTCAAGAGACCCGTCGGAAGGTGTCCGTCTTCGGGCCCAACTAAACAAATGAAACAATCAATTGAAACATACAAAATCAAAACAAAATACAACCTATCCACATATATACAAAATCAAAATTTTAGTCCCCCACCCTACACTTAAAAATTTGGCATGTCCCCATGTCAAGCAACAATAAAAGCATAGAGGGGTAAGGAGACTTCCCTGGTGCTCACTCGTCATCGAAAATGGTGGTCGGGTCAACATTGCAGGCCCTCCCTAATGCGCGGAACCACGCCATGAAACTCTTCTCCGATCTAGCCTGTCGGGTGGACATTGCATCCATCCGTACGTGAAGGCTATCCACGGAGGTGCGCAAGCCGGCCACATCCTCCTCCAAAGTGGACAGCCTGGCACCAGGCCGAGGTCGAGATGTCCCTTCCCCATCATGAGACCTCCGAAGTGGTGCAGTATCATGAATGATCTCATCCTCGTCATCAATTTCTATAGGCGCGGGATGCTCTTTTGCCACATTAATCTTACCAGCTCTGAACAGGGCCTTCTTTGGCAGTTTTCCATCACCGCGCCTGTCGATAACATTGGCCATCCTGAAAAATCGAGTCACTAGCGAGGGGAAGTAGAACCATTTAGTCACCTCAGGCGAACTTATAAACATCTCATCGAGGAGCACACGAGCTATATCAAAGTCCATACTGTTAACAAAGCACCAGACCATCACTACCCGAGGGGGTTTAACATCTGTGGTGTTGCTGGTGGGTAGGAAACGGCTGCAGATGACCGTAAACCAACACTTAGCCTCCCAGGTAAAGGAGCTAGAGTTCAGGGTGATGCCTTCCTTGACCCAAGCGGGCTCACCTCCTACACAAAGGGACTGCACTAACATGGTCCAGTTGACCGGTGGGGTCTGGTAGGCCTGGTAATGATCAACATCTCCCGAGAAGGTCGGTAGCCTGTAAGCCCGACGTATAGCATCCAATGAAGCATCCACCCGTGTCCTCCTGACAGAGACAGCCCGGTGCCCATGCTCCGGGAAGTTGGTATAGAACTCCCGGACCATCATAATGTTGGCCTCCTCCGGGTCCTCAAATAGTATTCCCAACTGACACCTTTGAATTTCTTCGAACATGGCCGGGTTCTTATGTTGTAAGGCAGCCCTGTCGATTGGCACCTCGTGGACCAATTTGTGATTGGCCTTAGCTTCAAACCGGTCCTAAGCCACCTTGGACACAAATCCGGTTGAATCATACCGACTGGTGCCGTCAGTGTTTCTTCTCTTGCGTGAATGGGCCATGATACATGTGATAAAGGAGGAAAATAGTTAGAGGTGCCCAAAATGTGTGCTTATCGGGTGATTACTCAAACTTCACCACCACGATGGTCACGAACCTCACAAACGTGCCCAATGGGGCCACTTTACAAAATCTATGTGGGCATAATTGGTAACTAGTAAACATTGGCCCCATATAAACTAAATCTTCCCGAAAATTCAACACAACAAACACACATTGGCCCCATATAGACTAAGCTTCTCCAAAATAGCAACACAACAAGCACCATTGCACATTCCAACCTCCAAAATTCTTCCACCATTGTCACACAAACACCAACTACCCAACCTCAAACTTAAAGTGGCCATACCCACCAAAAATAAGTAAGAAGTGGTGGAAAACCACCATTACACAATAATACACAAAGATCTACTACAACAATAGCAACCTAAAAGCAAAAATTACAAAGAAGAAGAGAAAAAGAAATATTTACTTGAGGTAAGAGGTAGAAGACAACAATGGAGGTTTGAAGGTGAGGGAGGGAGGTGGAAGGGTGCTGGTTTTTTATCTTTTTCTTTCTTTCTTTTCCTGTTGGGAGAGGGGAGGGGATGATTGTTGTGGGGTGGGGCGTGGGAAGAAGATGAAGAGGGAGGAGTTTGAGAGAGAAAGTTTGGGGAATAAGGGGAAGGTGGGGGTAATGGGTAGGGTAAGAGGGAAAGGGTGGTTAAAAGAAAATAAAAATAAAAGAAAAAGAAAATAACATAAAAAAGAAACGTACCTGAGCGGAATTGGTCGCGCCGCGGTGGGTTCAGAGGGCTTGCCGCCGCGGTCACGAGAGGTTCAGAGGGATGATTTCACCGCGGTCGCGCCGCAATCGCGAGAGGTTTAGAGAGTGCTTTGTGCCGCGGTCGCGCCGCGGTTCACTGCGGCCGCGGTGACGGTCGTACGAGAAAAAATTAATCTCCAGTTGTCACCGCGGTCGCGTCGCGGTGGCCATGTTTCGAGTGATAGTGTGTTTTTTAACATGTTTTCACCATATCAGAGGTTTTTTATGACCCCGTCTTTTGCTTAACACACCTCCAAGCTTGTCCTGCACACTCAAAAACTCGTTATACGTATATACATCAATTATGACCTAATAAAAAGAGAAAACACTATCATCATGGGTTGCCTCCTACGCAACGCTTGATTTAACGTCGCGACACGACGAGTACAATAATCAATGGCTTGCCTCCCATGAAGCGCCCGATTTAACGTCGCGACACGACGCAGACTGAGCGCATTTAAGGCTCGCTCAACCTCTGTGGTTCAAAGAGATGCACCATAGACAATTCTTTCGTCTCATTCATTCCCACATACAATTTTAGTCTTTGTCCATTAACCTTGAAGGCGTTGGACCCATCTTCACTAGAAATCTCCACAGCACCATAGGGAAACACTGTGACCACTTTAAATGGTCCAGACCATCGGGACATAAGCTTACCAGGAAACAGTCTCAATCTTGAAATATACAGCAACACCTTGTCTCCAGGTTTGAAATTTCTGTCCACAATATTCTTGTCATGCAGCCTCTTCATTCTCTCCTTATATAACCTTGAGCTTTCAAAGGCTTGATATCGGAATTCCTCCAACTCATGCAGCTCTGTTGCTCAATTTTCACCTGCAGCATCTATATCCAAGTTCAACTTCTTCAATGCCCGCCAGGCTCGATGTTCCAACTCCACGGGCAAGTGACAGGCCTTACCAAATACCAATTTGTATGGAGACATACCTATCAGTGGTTTAAATGCGGTCCTATAGGCCCAGAGTGCATCATCAAGTTTCTTCGCCCAATCTGTTCTCGTGGCGTTTACTATTTTGGTCAGCACACTCTTTATCTCACGGTTTGAGACTTCAACCTGCCCACTTGTTTGCGGGTGATAAGGGGTTTCCACCTTGTGGCGCACATCATACTTGTCCAGTAACTTCTCGAAGGCATGATTGCAGAAGTGTGTGCCTCCATCACTAATAATGGCCCTTGGAATCCCGAACCGGGTGAAAATGTTTTTCTTCAAGAACCCCACCACCACTCTTGCATCATTGGTGGGGAATGTTGCGGCTTCCACCCATTTATACATGTAGTCTATAGTAACAAGTATGTATTTATTTCCATAGGAACTGACAAAGGGACCCATGAAGTCGATCCCCCACACATCAAACACCTCCAATTCTTGTATTGGGTTCATGGGCATTTTATGTTGACGAGATATGTTCCCCGTTCTTTGTCACTTATTACAGCCCTTCACCCACTGGTGAGCATCCTTGAACACCGTTGGCCAGTAGAAGCCTATCTCCAAAACTTTCGCTGTTGTGCGAACTCCTCCAAAATGTCCTCCATAAGGTGGTGCGTGACAGGCCTGCAAAATAGAAAATTGTTCTATCTTGGGGACACACCTCCGTATCATGTTACCAATACATATTCTAAACAAATGAGGTTCATCCAAATAATAATTGCGGCAATCACGATAAAATATTTTCTTTTGTATAGAGGAGAGTTCACAGGGTTCAATACCGCTGGCCAGTTAGTTTGCAATGTCTGCATACCATGGCACATCTTCCACATTTGTGGCTAGCAGCTGCTCATCTGGAAAGGTTTCCAGAATATCCTCAGACTCCATCACATTTTTAGAACCTTCAAGACGTGACAAGTGGTCAGTGACTTGGTTCTTCGTGCCCTTGCGGTCACGAATCTCCAAGTCAAATTCTTGAAGAAGCAGCACCCAACGAATTAGGCGCGGCTTGGACTCTTTCTTATCAACCAAGTATCTGATGGCTGCGTGACCTTTGTATACTATCACCTTCGACCCAATAAAGTAGGACCTGAACTTGTCAAAGGCGAATACGACTGCCAACATTTCCTTTTCGGTCACCGTGTAGTTTAGCTGAGCACCACTCAATGTACTACTTGCGTAGTAAATTGGGTGCATGATTTTGTCTTTGCGTTGACCCAACACGTCTCCCACTGCGTAGTCACTAGCATCGCACATGAGTTCAAACGGTTTCTCCCAGTTGGGGGCAACTATAATTGGCGCTGTGACTAACCGCTTCTTTAGTTCCTCAAAACCCACCCTCCAATTATCAGAAAACACAAAGGGGTTATCTTTTTCAAGCAACTTACAGAAAGGGTTGGTGATCTTGGAGAAGTCCTTGATGAATCGCCGGTAGAATCCAGCGTGCCCAAGGAAGCTACGAATAGCTTTGACTGATGTGGGAGGTGGAAGTTTTTCGATCACATCGACTTTGGCTCTGTCCACCTTAATCCGTTTACTCGACACCAAGTGCCCCAAGACAATCCCTTCTTGTACCATAAAATGGCATTTCTCCCAATTCAGCACAAGATTCGTCTTGATGCACCTCTTTAAGACACTTGTTAAATTTGCTAGGCACTCATCGAATGAATCTCCCACTATTGAGAAATCATCCATGAATACATCCATGATATCTTCCATCGTGTCGGTGAATATGGCCATCATGCACCATTGGAATGTGGCAGGTTCATTGCAGAGGCCAAATGGCATCCTCCTGAAGGCAAACACCTCGTAGGGGCATGTGAATAAGATCTTTTCCCTATCCTCCAGGGCAACTGAAATCTGGTTGTACCCCGAGTACCCGTCTAGGAAACAGAAGTGAGATCTCCCTGCAAGCCTGTCGAGCATTTGATCAATGAAGGAAAGTGGGAAGTGGTCTTTTCGGGTGGCTAAGTTCAGCTTCCTGTAATCCATGCATATTCTCCAGGCCGTGACGGTTCTTGTGGATATAAATTCATTTTTGTCATTCTTTACCACCGTCATGCCACCCTTCTTTGGGACACATTCCACTGGGCTAACCCAGCTACTGTCAGAGATGGGGAAAATTATTCTCGCATCTAACCACTTAATGATTTCCTTCTTCACCACTTCCTTCATGTTCGGGTTCAAGCGCCTTTGGTGTTCTCGGGAAGGTTTGTGCCCCTCTTCCAGGAGAATCTTATGCATGCAATATTTTGGGCTGATCCCCTTGATATCTGCCATGGTCCAACCAATGGCAGTCTTGCACTCTGAGAGTACTTGTAGTAACTGATTTGCCTGAACATCTAACAAACTGGATGGGATAATAACAGGTAGTGTAGAATTAGGGCCTAGAAATGCATACCTGAGATGAGTTGGCAATGGTTTCAACTCTAATTTGGGTGGTTCCTCCACATAGGGTTTGGCTGGAGGGCTCTCTCTTTTCTCTAAGTGCAATGGTTCAAATTCGAGAGCCCTCATCCAGACCCCTTTACCTTCTAGTGCTAGCACCCACTCTGCCAATTCCTCACCATTTACATTATCCAAGTTCATCAAACATGCAGTAAGGGGGTCCTCAATAGTCAAGGATGCATCATCTTCTTCTACTATCACATCCACGACATCAATTAGAGAGAAGTTGGCGAACTCACTTGGTCGCCTCATGGATTTTTGCATGTTGAATGTGATTTCTTCATCATTAAGCCTCATCTTGAGCTCCCCAGTCTCACAATCAATGAGAGCTCTGCCTGTGGCAAAAAATGGCCTTCCCAAGATTATGGGAATCTCCTCATCTACACGACAGTCTAATATCACAAAATCATCAGGGAACACAAACTTCCCCACTTGCACCAAAACATCATCGAGAATACCCGAGAATCTCTTCACCGTCCTATCAGCTAGTTGCAACAACATGGAAGTTGGTCTGGCTCTACCAATACCCAGTCTCTTATAAATATCCAGGGGCATTAGATTAGCTAGCCCCAAAATTGAACAGTGCTTTGGCAAAAGCAAAATTTCCAATGGTGCAGGGAATTGTAAAACTCCCTGGGTCAGACAACTTTTCTGCTATTGGTCGTGTTACCACAACACTGCAAGTCTAAGTCAGTCATTGTCGCCAAGTCTTGGAAATCAAACTTCCTGTACATCAAGTCCTTCATCATCTTCGCATACCCAGGCATCTCTTTCAGAGCATCAATCAGAGGAATGTTTACTTGTATCTGCTTCAGCATATCCAAGAACTTCTTGTACTGCTCATCCTTTTGGTATTTGGCCAGCCGTTGAGGAAATGGGGATGGCGGTCTCTTCTTCCCAGTGATTCGGGATGTTTCTTTCTCAGCTACCACTTCAACTACTAGCTCTGGGTTTATCTCCACTTTCCATGAGGACGATTGTTCACTGCATTTGAAATCTGGCCCAACTGCACTTCAATATTTTTGATCGTTGAATCGTGAGAATCTACTCTTTCACTGATTTTGGCAGTTGACCCAATCACCTGTTGCATCATTACTTCAAGCCTGGAAAAACCATCTTCTTGACTCCCCCCATGTTATTGCTGAGGGGGGTGGTATGCATGCTGTTGAGTCTGATTGTTATACCCTTGTGGCCTTTGATAAGGTGTCACATTACCATGAGGTCTCATGGAACCCATGTTTCCGTTGCTTTGCTGCTAATGAGGAGGTCTATATGGCTGAACTTGCTGACCCCAATTCTGTCCTCCTTGTCTTTGGCCTCCATAGTTTGACACATAATTCATGTTTTCTAGGTAAGGAGGGTGATCACAATCTGCATTCCACTGAGTACCAACTGGCTAACTAATGCAAGATGTGCATAAGCCCCCATTGGTAGTATCCACAATGTGAACCTGTTGCTTTATCCCTGACTCATCTACCTTTTTCGTAAGAAGAATCGTCTGTGTCATCAACGTAGCCATGTTCTTAGCCATAGTGTTGGATGGATCTAATGGCACTGAGTGAACAATTGGGGTAATTGGAGCACCCATGGTTGTCCAACCTGAATTCTGTGCCATTGTATCAAGTAGAATTTGACACTCTCTCCATGTTTTGCTAAGGAATGCTCCACCAGCTGAAGCATCAACATTGGCGTTTACACCATTATCCAGACCCATATAGAATCGTTGTCCCAACATTTGCTCAGTAATTCCATGGTGAGGACAGATAACCAACATCCCGTTGAACCGTTCTTATGTCTCCTGTAGTGTCTCCATGGACTTCTGCCTAAAACTTATGATCTCATCAATCTACTGTGTTGTCTTGTTTGGTGGATGGAATTTATTCAGAAATTGCTTGACCAAATCCTCCCATGTTGCAATAGAGTTGATAGGGAGTTGAGCCAAGTCTGGGCAACTCCTGTCACCTAGAACAGAAACAATAACAGTCTTAGTGCTTCCGAAGTAACATTCGGTTGCCTCTGGGTCTTGCAGATAGATAGAAAGTTCTTTAAATGTTGTTGAGGATCCTCTACGTATGACCCCAAAAATAGCCTCTTATTCTGCAACAAGTGCAGCATATTGTTTGTAATTTGAAAAGATTCAGCTTCAATTTGAGGGACCAAAATCGCGGTTGCCAAGTTGTCAGTTGTGGGTTGTGCTCAGACGTAAAGTGGCGCCTCAGATACAATGGGTTCCTGAGGCGCGGCAATCCGTGCAGCTGGGTCAGCTACCCCATCCTCAGCATTAATGTTGTTTCTGTCATTCAACTCTGCCATGTCTGGTTCTATGTGTTCAATGTTTGGTTGTTGTTTGCTTCTGCGGTTAGCCATGTTCAAGGCCTTGAAAACTTTTTCGGGATCTGGAAACGCTTCGAATACTTCACCAGTTCTCGAGCAGTTTCTAGGCATGCATCTGCGCCACCGATTCAACAAACGTTAGAAATTCAATATATGTATGAAATCAAAGAAAATCGATTATACTTAAGAATTTTCGAATTTCCTTCAACTACAACTGATAATACCGTTAATTCCCCGACAACGACGTCAAAATTTGATCACGCTCAACTGTGTCTACTAAAAGACAACGTGGGCCTTGCAAATATAATCCGGGGTATTATGCTCAGAGTCGAATCCCACAGGGAATCAACGTATCAACTGTTATTGTTAGATTACCAATTCTTACTAGTCAACTTTCTCAAACGTTGAAAATATCACTTGGTGTTGTTTTTATGCTACTACATTTGAACAAAACTAATAAAAACTAAAGATTAACTAAAATGGGATGTAAACGATTGGATTAAGGATCTAAGGTTATAGTTCCCCCCGTTGGTGAACTTCATTCTTGTGTATTTCCTATAGTTTTGATTTGGTTGTCTCTATATCAATCATGAACACTCTAGTTATCACAAATCTTTCTCAAGTACTTATGATAATTTACTAGACGCACTTTCTCAAGTTACGCTAGCTATATTGCATTACGGTTTACTTTAGACTGAACCCGAGGTATCGTTATTTCTAATCCAACCTCTAAACCCTCGGTTATGACTCTCGCCTATACTCTGGGAGTGGTGTTGTTCAAACAACTTCCTAAATACGCACTCTCTCTCAAGTAGATACGTAATAAATAAGCACAATTGATTGAGGTCCCTTCAATCAACTACAACCATAATGTAGTTGAACAGATAAAGATAAACAACCAATAAAACTATATTAATGCCACAATTAGTTCATCCCCAATGGGTTCCACCAACAACCTTAGAATAGAGAATTTAGCTACTCATGCTCAAGAACAACAAAAACCCAAAATAATTCATAATACTCAAAATAAAGATGAAAGGAAGAGAAATATAAAAACTCTAATCGTTGCTTTTCTTCTCACAAGAGTCTTGCCTTCTACTTGAGCCTAAAATTAGAGATATCCCCCTTTTGGGCGGATTTACAGTGTTTATATAGGGTTTGACAAATTAATCCCGTGTTTTGCACTTAAGTCCTTCAATTTTCCAGTTTTTCCGGTTGTCGCCCGCGACCGCGGCAGGAACGCGGCGCGACCGCGGTGGGCTTCAATGATTCTGCTTCAATTCGACTTCCACCGCGCTCCATCCGCGGTCGACTGCGGTCGCGGTGGACAGTGCTCCAACCAATTTCAGCTCTTGTCTTGTGCAATCCAACGGGTTCTCCTTGATTGGCCTCGAAATCCTTTAATTGACTCCAAATTCCTCCTCTCATAGAATATATCCTGCAAAGCATGAAAAACACTAATCAGAGAATATTTTTATCTATATTTACATTAAAAACATAGCAAAGTGTGGTTCATTAGAGGCGAAAATATAGTCTAATTCACCTATTATCAATTGCCATAAATATATTTATCAGATTATTTAAAAACAAATTATAAATAATTACGTAAGTTAGTAGACAATAATTTATGAATATTTTCACGTACGTAAGTTAGTAGACAATGATAATTCTGTTCTTTCACGTTTATTGTTTCCAAAATTTATGATTTAGATATTGTTTGCAATATGATTATTTATCTAGTATGTTAGAAAGCTTTTTCAAAAACTTCAGCTTATATAGTGCTGAAGTTTTTACAAATGAACTAAATAACTTCAGCTCTAGAGTTGAAGTTCGCCAGTTACAAAACAAAAACTTCAGCTCTAGAGCTGAAGTTCGCCAGTTACAAAAATAAAAACTTCAGCTCTAGAGCTGAATTTCGCCAGTTACAAAACAAAAACTTCAGCTCTAGAGCTGAAGTTCGCCAATTACAAAAACAAAAACATCATCTCTAGAGTTACAAAACAAAAACTTCAGCTCTAGAGTTGAAGTTCGCCAGTTACAAAAAAAAAACTTCAGCTCTAGAGCTGAAGTTCGCCAGTTACAAAAATAAAAACTTCAGCTCTAGAGCTGAATTTCGCCAGTTACAAAACAAAAACTTCAGCTCTAGAGCTGAAGTTCGCCAATTACAAAAACAAAAACATCATCTCTAGAGTTACAAAACAAAAACTTCAGCTCTAGAGTTGAAGTTCGCCAGTTACAAAAATAAAAATTTCAGCAATTACAAACAAAAATTTCAGCAAATAGAGAACAAAACTTCAGCTACTATGCTTAAGTTCATGAATTACAAACAAAAACTTCATCACACTTGCTACTTTAGGCCCGTCTACTAGAATGCTGAAGTTTTGCGTGATTGCCTTTGCTACTTCAGCCCCGTATGCTGAAGTTATGCGAAAAAGCGGGTACACTTGCAATTTATTTTTGCAAAGAGGACACAAGTTAAAACGTGACACAAAAAGCGGTATAGATGCAAATGTCCCTAATAAGATTGGGTTAATATTTTTTAAGCCTATTTAAAAACGAGAGTTTTAAGCCCGGCCCAAGTAAGCATGTGGCTTATGAAGCTTGACTGTGGCTGGGCTAGGGCGGCCCGTGGACTTAATAAATTTATTTAATTAAAAATATAAAAAATATAACGGACTAAAAATAACAATAAGAGCATTCCAATCTCATACTTGTATTATTTTTTATGTGAATTTAAATAATTTTTGTTCTTAAAATATTAGTTATTTCTTACTGTTTAACGAATGAACTTTGCATATAATTATAGATTAAGATGAAAATAAAGATGTTAAGCCATCTCTGTTTTACAAGAGGATTTAAATGCGCTTGATAAAGATGATTTGTTAGTGTTGGATATGCCATGACCACCTTAAAAATATTTTCGAGTAGTTTGTTTTGGGAATTGACTTTCAATGAATGCAATGTTATCCTCTTTTTGGTGTTTTAATCTATAGGACAATGTCAAAAGTGATTAAGTTTTTCAAAAGTTTTCTATCCAACAAGTATGTTTATAGACTAGTGTGTGTGTATGCACGCGCGCGCGCACACACTTGAAAATATATATACACTTGAAAATATTTTTGAGTAGTTTGTTTTGAGAATTGAATTTTTATGAATGAAACGTTGTATTTTTGTGTGTGTGTGTGTGTGTTTTATGGTAATCTATTAGAAATAACTTTTAAAATGGTGGGCCGACCTGTGGTCCACATAGGGCAACCCACGCGGCTTTGGCATTTGACAGGCTGGTGGGCTTTAAAATGATTGGCCCTACATGGGCCACGATCACCCGCGGACCGACCCATATATTCTTAATGATGAGTGTGACATTTAGAATTTTAGATTATGAAGCTGATAAAGCGGGATTGGATTATGATTAAGCAGTTTGGAATTTTCATTATCTTGAAAGAACTTGTTTCAATTTTTTTTGTTTAGCAAATAATTGTGGATATTTAATTATCTAATGAGAAATAGGAAAAGTCCTTGCGAAGTGCAAACCAGGATAAAATTAACCAATCAACTGGTCTTATGAATTCACACAAGTTCTGTTTTAGGCTTGCCAGAACGCATTAATATTGTCTTGGGTTCATATAACCTTTTTTGGCCAAATAAGTGTACGTCCCCTTAAACTTGGCTCCAGTTTCTATTTTGACGCTTTAGCTTAGTGTTTTTCTTATTTAACACTTTAACGGCATGTTACACTATACCATTTAAACACAATGCATGAGCGAGCTGTAAAAATTTAATCGCATGTTTTTAACGCTTCCCACGCGGAATAGCATACCATTAAAATGCTGACACGTGTTTATTTATCCAGGTCAGATAAAAAATCCCCTTTTTTATTTTAGCCACATTTTACATCGCCTCACTTAATCGATTGTCCACCAAAAATCCCCTTTTCTTAGCCTAATAAACCTTAATGAACTCCATTGAGACTAATTCTCGATGGAATCTTCATTGATTTTGAGTTAGATTCAACTGCCTGTCAATAACTTGGTCGATTATATTAATAATATGGGTAATCATTTGCTTTTTTCGGCGTGGTAGTGAGTGGAGTTGGTGGTGATTGGAGTTTCGTGGATTGATCTCTTTCAATCGAGGTTTTCCTTTATGGTAAGATTTTATTTACAGAATATTTAGTTGTTTTTGGTTGTTGTAATTTAGTTTGTTGGAGTTTGTGAAAATTAGTTTTTTTTAATAATTTTGGATCGGGGAATCTACTGACATACTCGGTTTCGCTTTTTGGTTTTTCAATATAATGGTAAATCTAGTCATGTCTTCATACGAATATATTCTTGTCGATTTTCACCATGGTGGACAAATTGTCAAGGATCCTGACCCGAAATATGTGGGAGAGAGGGGTGAGGACGGTCACATGATAGACAATGACCACTTTTTTTGTTTTTGAGATTCTGTCCTACATAAAGGATATGGGGTATGCTGAGGTAGAGGGTTTCTATTTAATTAATCTAAGATCTAATGACTTTGTCTTGATTGAAAATAATGAACACATATATAATATCGTTTGTCACCTTAATCATCTTGATTATGTGGATTTGTTTACTAAGCATGTAGTAAATGAGTCATTATCGGTTGATGAGTCTGCCCCGTGTGGCCTTTTATGTGGGCCAAAAGTTGTCTAACCAAGTGAAACTACATTAAATAAAAATTCTAGGGAAACATCTATTGTTCCAGATGATATAAATGTCCAAGAATGTGCGACAGACAACACTTTGTGGCTGAGGAAATCTAGTAGATGTTGGGGTTGCAGGTGAGAATTTACAAGGGGGTGAAGAAATAACAAACATAGATGTTGGTTGGCATCAGATCTGTCAAGTAGTGAGTCTAAATTAGATAACATGCTTGATGAAGATGATAGTGATGTGAATGAAGAGTTCACTTCATTAAGACATGAAAGAAGAAACAAGAAAAAACAGAAGAAACAGTGAAAGAAACCTACTCCAACATAAGAAATTATCCTGGGAAAGCTGGAATATATAAAGGCTTTGAAGATATTGGCAGGCCATCTAAGGAGGACAAGTTTGCTGGAAAATTAGGAGGGGATGAAGACTACTACACCAGTTATGATATTGAAAGTGAAGATATCACAAATGACTTAGATGTTTTAGCTGAAAGGGGTATGGACTTACCTCCCAGAAGGAGAAGTAAAAAGGTAAGGTTTGACATGACTGTTGCCTTGCTATTTTTGAGCTTGGTATGGTATTTAAAAATATTTTAGAGCTTAGAAAAGCAGTGGCCTCATATGTTGTGGAGAACTGTCACGACCCCAAATCCTAACAGGCCGTGATAGCGCATATCGTGGAACTAGGCTAGCCGACCATCACTTTACTACGTATTTATCCAATTATATTAGTTCACAATTAAATAATAAGCAAGCAAACCATAGCATAAATAATATAAATAAGTCTTAACGTTCCCATATTATCCTAAACAACCTCCCAAGAACTGGAGTCAATAGTCATGAGCATCTAAGAATAAATGAGCTAACTCTGCTAAAACTATAATATATGTCTCTGAATCAAATTCTAAGACTAACTAAGGAAGGGAAATGGAGAAGCTGTGGACGCTGGACAGCTACCTCGAAATCC
>ML284391.1:0-27239 GCA_005239495.1 Nicotiana undulata
AACGGCTCTTTTGAGGCTCAAACGGCTAGATTTTAAAAATCTAGCCGTTGGCCATTTTTTTTTAAGAAATTGTTTTTGTTTTGAATTTTTACCGTTGGGCCCGCTTGGCCCGGCCCAGGCCCGCCTATCGGGCCCGGGCTCACGGGTCCAAATTGAAGACCCGTCCCCCCACGGGCCTAAAGCCCCCCAAGCCCAGATCCCCCGCGGGCCGGCCCGTTTAGCCCGCTAGCCCCTTTGGCCCGCGGGTCGGGGTCGGGCCCGGCCCACCTTCCAGCCTTAATTGGTCGCGGAGGGTTTATTTAAATACTGCCTAGGTATTTATTCATCACGATCGCGAAGCACAATTTCTCAGCTGCCCAAAAATACTCTCTTCGATCGCAAACTTAGCCACGCGATTGCGGAGCTCCTGATGCCTAACCAATGCGATCGCGAGCCCCATCACGCGATCGCGAAGGGCAATTACACCTCCTCACGCGCCCCTCCATTACACTACGCGATCGTACATCAACCCATGAGACCGCACTGCTCATCCTGCCAAACCTATGCGATCGCGGCCCTTTTTACGCGATCGCATAGAGCAAATTGTGCCTGCCCCAGACCAACCCTATGCGATCGCAGCAATAGCCACGCGATCTCGATGAAGAAACACCAGGTGTTGTAACACCAGAAAACAACAATATCTCTAAGTCCAAAAGTGCTCGTTTGAGCATCCGAAATGCACCCGAGGCCCCCGGGACCTCAACCAAACCTACCAACATATACCATAACTTCATTCAAACTTAGTTTCACTCTCGGAACACCAAATATAACATCAAAACACCAAAATCACATCGGATTCAAGCCTAAGAACTTTGAAATTTCTAAAATCCACCAACGATGTCGAAACTATCCAAAACAACTCCGATTGACCTGAAATTTTTCAGACATATCCAAAATGACATTATGAATCTGTTCCAACTTCCGAAATTCCATTCCGACCCCGATAGACTATTTTCCACTGCCGACCGGAAATCACCAAAAACTAACTTTCGCCAATTCAAGCCTAAATCTGTACCGGACATCACAAAAATATTCCGAACACACTCCTAAGTCCCAAATCACCTAAAGAAGCTATACGAGCCATAAAATCCACATTCCGAGGTTGTTTACCAATAAGTCAACTCTCAGTTAACTTTTCCATCTATAAGACTATTTTTAAAGACTAAGTGGCTAAATTCTCACTAAAACCATTCCGATTCCGAGCCTACCAACTCTAACACATCATAAACAGTATAACCAACCTATGGAAAGGAAATAATAGTAATTATAATGCAGGTTCTACGTAACGACCGACCGAGTCGTTACAGACACATAATTCAGTCGCTCGCCATATACAATTTCACTTTCCAAAACCCGAAATGTCACGACAGTCACAAACTTTGTACTAAATGTAGCTTTATACAATGAAGTAATAGAAACATACATAAGTCCTTTATGCCTATAATAGAGTAGAAAGGGACTCGTGGGATTCTGCATATGCGGCAGAATTACCTCGCGGTCTCCTGGCAGCTACTAGAACGATTCCTAGCCACGATACTGGGTGCTGGTACCTGGATCTGCACATGAAAAACATGCGCAGGAAAGGGCATGAGTACTCCACAATTGGTACCCAGTAAGTGCCAAGCCTAACCCCAGTCAAGTAGTGACGAGGTTAGGTTAAGGCTCTATTGGATGTTTATAATAAAAACAATTTGAAATTTCACAGAGAGATATAATAAGCTAAAGCAAAAATAGTAGAAACAGTAAGCTGAAAGAAATAGTAAAAAGGGAGCCCTCGGCTCAGCACGGCGTATCTCATAGTAGCAGATATGCAAATGCAGTACAGGGGGAAGGCTCCCAGAATCTAGTCCGTAGTCCCAATTTAAATATGCGATGCAGTACATGGGGAAAGCTCCCGAAATCTCGTCAGTAGTCCCAATTTAAATATGCGATGCAGTACAGGGGAAAAACTCCCGGAATCTCGTCTGTAGTCCCAATTTAAATATGAAATGCAAATGAATACCGGCTACAGATTATTTAAACAGTTCAGGAAAAATCACAAGCAAATACGGATAAAACTACCTAAACATGGTGCAAATAGTAGAAATTTAGGGGAAACTCAAGTAAAATAGGTAGGCATGCTTATACCTAAGCTAAACCACACAATTAGTACATGAAACAATGAAATAGGGATAAAATAATTTTTGTCATGAAAGGAAAAGTGGAGTTTTAGCAACAATAGCCCGTGTACGCACTCGTCACCTCACGTACACGACACTCATATAACAAAACGGTATCAAAACAACCTAAGGGGAAGTCCCCAACACAGAGTTAGGCAAGACACTTACCTCGACTGCACTACTCAACTCAAAATCACGCTCTTTCCACAAGTATCCGAATCCGGGTGGCCCAAATCTATTCAATTCGATTTGCATAAAGTAAATATCAACTCAAGGAACCAAAATAACTAATACGCGAAATTTGAAAAATTGTCCAAAAAGTCCCTCGGGCCCACGTCTCGGAATCAGGTAAAAATTATAAATTTCGGACACTCATTCGCTCACGAGTCTAAACATAAAAGATTATTCTTTTGTAGTGAGTAGGGCATCTTTCTCGTTGATCAGTTCACCTCCACTCTATTGAAACGTTAACTCCTATGTCAATTAAGGATAAAATGTTGGAACCTTATGGGTATGGATAAGGTAATGGAATTGATAGACTCAACTCGGATGTCAAAATCCCAATCAAAACTCAAGAATTCGGCCTAGGGAGTTTATCCAATTCTTCCACCAAAATTTCGAATTTAAAGGCTAGATTTAAGAGTATAATGATGGAAACTAGTCTAAAACCCCAAGTTGCCCAGGTGCAAAACTCTCCAAAAATCTCACTTCCCGAGCTCTCAAATTCAAAAATGTGAAAATAGCTCAAACCCTCGAATGGGGGTTCTAATATTCTACCCAGGGAATGATATGAACTGCGATCACGACTCAGAAGATGCGATCGCATAGAGTAAGTTACACCCTCTCGAAATGCTGAGCTATGCGATCGCGGAAGTTACCTTGCGTTCGCGTAACACACCTGGAATAGACCCTACGCGCTCGGACTCGAGACTCCACGCGAATGCACTGACCAAGTTTCCCAGCCCAGCCCAATAATTCTACGCGATCGCAGCCTTTGCTATGCGATCGCATAGAGTAATCCAGTTGGACCAAAATCCACTCTACGCGATCGCGATTCCTTGGACGCGATCACATTAAACAAACGACTGCTGCTATGAACACCAGAAAAACAGCAATAAGATTAAGGCCAAAAGTACCCGTTTGAGCACCCGAAACACACCCGAGGCCCCCGGGACCTCAACCAAACCTACCAACCCTAATACCTCATCCAAAATGAGTCAGGGTTTCAAAACACATCTCATAATATCGAAATCATCAATTATGGATGGATTCAAGCCTAAGAACTTATGAAAATTCCAAAATCAACATCTGATGCCGAAACACGTCAAAACTCATCTGAATGACCTCAAATTTTGCACACATGTCATAAATGACACTACGAATCTACTGTCACTTCCAGAATTCTATTCTGAGCCCGATATCAAAATTTTATTTATTGGCTGAAATCGCTGAAATTCTAACTTTCGCCAATTCAAGCCTAAATCTACTACAGACCTCGAAAACATATTCCGAACATGCTCCTAACCCTAAAATCACCCAACGGAGCTAAGAGTGTTGAAGAAATTCCATTCCGGGTCCATCTTCACACAGTTCTAACTATGGCCTGATTTCTAAAGCTTAATTTCACATTTAAGGACTAGGTGTCTTAAATCCCTCCGAATTTCACCACTCAACGCTCCGACAAGTTCCAAAAGCATAAATAGACATGGGAGAAGAAGTTATTAGAGGATCGTGGCGCTAACTCACAAAACGACCGACCGGGTCGTTACATGTTCGCCGAGCTACCTAGATCCACAAGAACACGTTTAACTTGAACTTTATTTAAAAGAATATAAATTACCAGTGCATCATTGTGCGGATGATATAAGCCCTCGGTGTCTTCTTCATTGTATGTGAGGGTGTCCTCGGGCATGTAGTCCTGAGTCCGCTTCTCCCTTGTGATTGACACTTTGATGCGTTTGAACATGGGTCCCTATGGGACGTCGACTCCTCCGATGATCATATGAGTAACATATTGAGGCTCCTCTGGTTTATTCTTCCTATTGGTGTCTCTTTCCCTTAAATGGTTCGTGTCCCTGTCGCTAAGAAATTCCCGAAGATACCCCTCATTGAATAATCGGGCTACCTCTTCTCTAAATTGTCTTCAATCCTCGGTCATATGCCCATGTGTACCGTCATACTTACACATAAAGTTGGGATTTCTCTGAGAAGGGTCAGTTTGTATGGGTTTAGTCCACCTAGTATCCCTAAAATTTCCAATGGCTGAAACGATACCTGAGGCATCGATGCTAAAATTGTACTCTAATAATCGAGATGCCTCCGTCGGTCCTGAGTTCCTATCGAATCCGGTCTTACTCATGATTCCCCGAGGATTCCTCCCTCAATCTACTATTCGATCATTCCAAGGTATGTTGCACCTCGAGTTGTTCCTTCTCTCTTCGGCATATGGCTGATACCTTTCCTTGTTCGGTCTTGGTTCCCTGTCTACGTCTCTCGAATCTTTTGTTGCTAACCTGTTTGGATAAACCGAACCTGAGGGGGCTCTCAACTGATCATCTTCGACCCTAATCAACGACTGGTATCGGTTGTGAACATCCGCCCAAGCCACAGTAGGGTACTCGATCAAGTTTTGCTTCAACTACCTCAATGCTATCGAGCTCCTCTCATTTAACCCTGAGCGAAAGCTTGAAACAGCCCAGTCATCGGAGACTGGTGGTAACTCCATTCGTTATATTTGGAACCGGGATACGAATTCCCTTAACATATTGTTGTCCCTTTGTTTAAGTTTGAATACGTCCAATTTTCTTGTTGCGGCCTTTATAGCACCAGCATGTGCCTTCACAAACGAATCTGCCATTATGACGAACGAATCGATAGAGTTCGGGGGCAGGTTATGGTACCAAATCATGGCCCCTTTGGACAAAGTTTCCCTAAAAAATTTCAGTAGAGCAGACTCAATCTCGTCTTCCTCCCAATCGTTTTTGTTAATATCACAAGTATATGTAGTGATGTGTTCGTTGGGATGGGTGGTACCGTTGTATTTAGGTATGTCCAGCATACGAAACTTTTATGGAATAGGCTTCGAAGCTGCACTCAGGGGAAAAGGTTTTTTCACAAACTTTTTGAATCCAGTCCTTTCAAAATCGGAGGTGCTCCTAGTATTTTGTCGACCCTCGAGTTATACCTTTCCACCTTTTTATTATTATCCTCGGTCCTTTTCTCTCCTGACTCGATCCTTTTTGTGAATTCTTCGAGCATTTTCATGATTGTGGGGTCAGTCCCAAATCCATTATTACTCGACCTCTGCAGTATTGGTTCAGCACGGTGAGTAGTTTTCGGTCCCACCACGCTCGGGGTCTTTTGCTGACTTTGCAACTAAGCAATAGCAATCTGTTGCGCTTGTAACATTTCGAAAATCACTTGGAGGCTGACCTCTTCATCTCCTCGACCCTGTGTACTTTGGCCACTAGGTTGAACCTCTCTGCGTACGCTTCCTCCGACGTCATTGCCTAATTCGACGTTTAATGAAATGTGTAAACCAACATCGACCGGGGTAGGAACTGGCACTACCCCAAGGTTGAGCGGTGGTACACCGTCCCTTGAAGCTGTTGCATTATCATTTTCCCCATGGAATCCGAGCCCTTCATTACCATGTACTGGTGTGTTTGCTGAGTTCCACATGTTTTAGCCTGAAAACAAAGAATCTTTGACAAGAAAAAATGTGAAGAATAACATGTGTTATCAGGAAATTAGCACTGAAATAATCATTATTATCTTTAGTCCCACGGTGGGCGCCAAACGGTTTACCTCGAAAATACGAGTAATAATTAAATTTGATTTGTGGCTTTAAAGATTCGTGATTCAGTTCAATACTAACTAATAAACAAGAAGTATAAGGTAATAATGAAAAGAATAAGTGAACCAAACCAGTATTGCTTAAGCAGTGTCGACCTCGAGCTTAATGACCTCGAGGTAAAGTAAAGAAAGAAGAAATAATAAAATTTAAAGGATTCTGATGAACAATGAACGAAAAGTAGAGAGTATATTCTTTGCCAATGATTAGATGATGTTTACAAATGAATGGGGTCCCCTTTATATAGGAGGGGAAACCCTAAATATGGTACATGTCTATTTACAGTAAAGAATCTTATTGGGACAGCTTGGTAACCACCTAGTACGGATTTGTACCAATTCGTACAAATCTATTCTGGAATTTACGCCTTGATCTTTGTGCCATTGAGAAATTCCCGCTCATTATGGTACATATTCATAACGGTGCTATCTCGAGGTAGACCATGCTCAGTCCTCGATTTGATTCCCGAAGTATGCACTTTTTAGCTAGACTTGACCCCGACTTCGATTCATTTGAACTCGAGCTCGGGGTAATAACTTGGACTTCGAAATCGGGCTCCCTGATTTCGACCATATACAGAATTCTTTTAAATATAAACTAAAATTAATTTTGGCTAATCTTATACATACTGTAATCAGTAGTGGAACCAAGATTTTCATTAAGGGGAGTAAAAATTTAAAGAAACTAACTCACCAAGAAGTCAAGTGGTGTCATTATATAATATATACATATTTTAAAAAACATTACCGAGCTATACAGTTGAATTTTCTGGCGAAGGAGTGTCGGTTGACACCCCTTTGGTGTATGAAAAGCTAAAGGCTGCTGGTTATGCACCCTCATCCCTACTGCAACCCCTGAAAATCCTTCCCAGTGGGCTAACCCAAACAAGTCCTATGCATACCACTCCGGCATGAAGGGACACATCATCGATGAATGTCGCTCTTTGAAATACAGGATACAATCCTTGATTGACAACAAGATCATTGTGGCAAAGAAACGCGCTCCAAACGTCCGCAACAATCCTCTTCCAGATCATAACGGTGGAGGCATCCACATGATTGAAATCGAAGAAGATTGGGATCCCGAGGGGTCAATCGGGTTGATCGTAGAAGGCGATAACCCAAAGAAATCGGCGGTCACTCTCAATCCAATCATAGTCCAGATTCAGCCGGCTGAGGATGTTGATGTAGATTTTTTTCTACCTTTTGAGTTTGAAGCAGCGCCACCCATAAAGACACCAGCACCAATTGAGGTCGAATTCATGTCTCCGGCTAATGTACCCGCACCATTTGAAGCTGCAGTCCTACCACCTAAGGCACATGTTTCGTTCGAAGTAAAGGTAGTCGCACCGATCACAGTGGCGATATCAACCACGCCATCCTTCTATACAAATGCTATACCATGGGACTATACATTCGAGGCAAGAAGGAAAGGAAAAGTCAAGACTGAAGAAGCTACCGCGGCACAGGGTATGACAAGAACTGGTAGAGTCTACACACCTGAACATCTGGCGAAATCAAGCAAGCAGGCTTCCAATCGGTCACCCATTATCGAGACAGGTCCAGACGACCTTTGGAGGAAAGTACCGGCCAAGGAGTATTCGGTCATCGACCACTTGAACAAGACACCAGCTCATATATCCATTCTTTCCTTGTTGTAAAATTCAGAGGCGCACAGAAATGCCTTGTTGAAGGTGTTGAATAAAGCGTACGTGCCAATTAATATAACCAGTGGAGAAATGGCCAATATGGTAAGCCAAGTGTTCGAAAGCCATAAGATCACCTTCCATGAGGACGAGTTTCCACCTGAAGGGCTGGGTCGCAACAAAGCACTACACATCACTGTGCAATGCAAAGACTATTTCATCACCAGAATTATGATCGACGGAGGATCCAGCCTCAATATCTGTCTGTTGATAACACTCAAGAAATTGGGCAAAGGGTTGCATGAGATAAAATATGGAGCAATCAATGTGAAAGCTTTTGATGGCTCTCAAAGGTCCACTATTGGCGAGATTAGCCTGTGCTTGCAGATGGGGCCAACTTGGTTCGAGGTTGACTTCCAAGTAATAGATGTACCAACATCCTACAACTTGCTATTAGGACGGCCATTAATACATGCTGATGGGGCCGTAGAATCAACGCTGCATCAGGCAGTGAAGTTTGAATGGAACCACCAAGAAGTGATCATTCATGGCGATGGAAGCAATACTATTTACAATCGCCAGACTATTCCGGTAATCGAAGGTACAAGGAAGATGGGTGGAGAAACTTACCACCATATTGAACGAGTCAATGCTATAGATAAAGACAAATGGTGGGATAGAAAAATCGAGAGTATACTGAGTTGGAGTGGGTATGAGCCTTGTAAAGGGCTCGGCAGGAACCTCCAAGGGATCTCCAAACCTATAAAGATCAAGAAACATGGCACCACTTTCCGTCTGGGGTACGAGTACACCTGGGAAGAATTCAATAGCTGGTCGCCACCATGGCACGGTCCTTACTACCCACTGGAGCATCCGATACCGCGCCTAAAGCATACTTTTCACCAGGCCGGCATTATTTATGGGACAGATGAAGAAGAAGCGCTTGCAGCATTGAGGAACTTATTCCTGGAGGACAGTGACATGGACTGTTGTGTTATTCTCGAGGAGGAGGGGGAGGAAAGCCCTTCCATACTGGCCGTGAGCAGAGAGGCATGTTTCAAGAATTGGACCGTCAGAATAGCCAGAGCCCGACGAGCCTCGGGGTAGCAAGGCTAAAACAAGCATTGTTCATTGTTTTACTAAATGATTTTTCTTTTCGCATTTTTCAATTCCTGTAATAAGAGCTTCTATGTTCAAAAGCATTTTTTTTACAAATCAATATTTATTACTGTTGTTTTCTCTCACTACTTTATTTATACAGCATTACTATTACTTGTCTTGATGAACCAATGACTGTGACATGCAACGAGACAACGCAACAAATGGACATTGATTCAGAAGAAGATGATATACTTGACGAGATTGTCAAAAGAATTTTGAGAACAGACCTAAGTCTAACCTGGACTAGACCGAAATTGTCAACCTGGGAGATTCAGAAATGTCAAAGAGACTCGAATCAGCATTCACTTGTCACCGTCAGAGAAGAATGAATACACAGAATTTTTAAAGGAGTATGAGGACATATTCGCCTGGTCATACGATGACATGACTGGTCTAAGTACGTCCATTGTTTCTCACAAACTACCAACTCATCCAATGTGTCCGTCGGTAAAGCAAAAACTCAGAAAGTTCAAGCCTGACATGAGCTTGAAAATCAAAGAAGAAATCACCAAGCAGATCAATGCCAAGGTTCTCAGGGTAGTCGAATATCCAACATGGTTAGCTAACATTGTACCAGTACCAAAGAAAGATGGAAGGTCAGAGTCTGTGACGACTACCGGGATCTCAACCGGGCCAGTCCGAAAGACGACTTCCCCTTGCCTAACATACCCATCCTGATTGACAATTGCGCCAAGCACGAGCTACAGTCATTCGTGGATTGTTTTGCTGGTTATCATCAGATATGGATGGATGAGGAAGATGTTGAGAAAACGTCTTTCATTACGCCATGAGGAGTATACAGCTATAAGATGATGGCGTTCGGCCTGAAGAATGTTGGGGCCACCTATATGAGGGATATGACCACTATCTTCCATGATATGATACACAAGGAGATTGATCTATATGTGGATGATGTTATTATCAAATCCAATAAATCCATTTATCACATAGCAAACTTGAAGAAGTTTTTCAATAGGCTGTGGAAATACAATCTGAAGCTGGATCCCACAAAATGTGCATTCAGGGTTCCCGCCGGTAAGTTGCTCGGGTTCATTGTCAGTCGCCGAGGGATAGAACTAGATCCGTCAAAGGTCAAATACATTCAAGAGTTTCCACCACCAAGGAACAAGAAAGATGTGATGAGTTCCTGGGACGTCTTAACTACATCATCTGGTTCATAGCACAGTCTACAATTATATGTGAGTCGATCTTCAAGATGCTGAAGAAAGATGTCGCGACCAAATGGACCGATGATTTACAAAAGTCCTTCAATTAAGAAATACCTGTAGACACCATCAGTCCTAGTACCACCTTATCCAGGTAGACGTTTACTACTCTACCTTGCAGTGCTAGATAGAGCTTTCGGCTGCGTTCTGGGGCAGCACGACGAAACAGGAAGGAAAGAGCAGGCCATTTATTATCTCAGCAAGAAGTTCACTCCGTACGAAGCTCGATATTCTCTATTGGAACGCACCTGTTGTGCTCTGACTTGGGTAGCTCAGAAGTTTAGGCATTACTTCTGCGCCTACACCACATATCTTATATCAAGGATGGATCCCTTCAAATACATCTTTTAGAAGTCCATGCCCACTAGCAAGCTGGCCAAGTGGAAAATCCCGCTGAGTGAGTTTGACATTGTCTATGTGACTCAGAAAGCAGTCAAGGGACAGGCACTGGCAGACCATCTTGCTGAGAACCCCGTGGATGGGGAATACGAACCCCTGAAAACATATTTTCCCGACGAAGAGGTATCATTCATAGGAGAAGACATTACATAATCCTATGACGATTGGAGAATGTTCTTCGATGGAGCGGCGAATATTAAAGGAGTCGGCATTGGAGCTGTCCTGATATCAAAAACTGGTCAACACTATCCAGTATCTGCCAAACTCAGATTCCCCTGAACCAAAAACATGGCTGAATATGAAGCCTTAATCTTAGGGCTCAACATGGCCATTGACATGAACGTCCAGGAGCTGTTACTAATTGGTGACTCAGATTTGCCGGTACATCAGGTACAAGGAGAATGGGCTACCAAGAATTCCAAGATACTGTCGTACCTGCACCACGTGCAGGAATTAAGAAAGAGGTTCATGAAGATAGAATTTCGGCATATCCCCGGAATCCAGAATGAGTTCGTTGATGCATTGTCTACTATGTCGTCTATGATTTAGCATCCAGACAAAAATTTCATTGATCCTATTCCAGTGAAAATCCATAGTCAGCCAGCTTACTGTACCTATGTCGAAGAAGAAGTAGATGGAAAGCCTTGGTTTCATGATGTCAAAGAATACTTAGCAAGGGGAGAGTACCCAGAGCTTTCAAATCACACTCAGAAACGCACACTCCGAAGATTGTCCAACAATTTCTTTCGCAATGGAGGAATCCTGTATAAGAGGACTCCCGATTTGGGACTATTAAGATGTGTCGACGCAAAGGAAGCATCCAAGCTACTAGAGGAGATCTATGATGGGACCTGCGGCCTGCATATGAACGGTTTTGTTTTGGCCAAGAAGATACTCAGGGTAGGTTACTTCTGGATGACTATGGAAACAAATTATATCCAGTATGTCCGAAAATGCCACCGATGTCAGATACATGCAGACATGATAAAGGTACCTCCAAATGAGCTCAATGCAACAAGCTCACCATGGTCGTTCGCCGCCTGGGGCATGGATGTTATTGGACCAATCGAGCCTTCCTCCTCCAACAGACACAGGTTCATCCTAGTAGCCATTGATTATTTCACCAAATGGGTCAAAGTAGCATCCTACAAAGCAGTGACTAAGAAAGTCATGGAAGACTTTGTCCGCGACCGCATTGTTTGTCGATTTGGAATTCTGGAGTCAATCATCACCGACAATGGTTCCAATCTCAACAGCGACTTGATGAAGGCTATCTTCGAGACTCTTAGAATCAAACACAAGAACTCCATAGCCTACCGACCTCATATGAATGGAGTCGTAGAAGCCGCCAACAAAAATATCAAGAACATATAGAGGAAAATGATAGAAAAACATAAACAATGGCATGAGAAGCTATCATTTGCTTTACTGGGACATTGTATCACAGTCCGCACGTCAACCGGGGCAACCCCTTACATGTTGGTTTATGGTACAGAAGCTATAATTCCTGCTGAAGTTGAGATTCCATCCTTAAGGATCATACAAGAAGCTGAGATCAGCGATGCAGAGTGGGTGAAAAGACGTTATGAACAACTAGCCCTCATAGACGGAAAGAGAATGAATGCAGTATGTCACAGTCAACTCTATCAGAATAGAATGTCCATAGCCTTCAACAAAAGAGTCAAGCCAAGACAATTCCCACCGGGGCAGTTGGTGTTAAAGAAAATCTTCCCACATCAAGATGAAGCCAAAGGGAAGTTCTCTCCCAACTGGCAGGGTCCATACATGGTTCACCGAGTTCTGACAGGAGAGGCCCTCATACTTGCAGAAATGGATGGAGAAGTCTAGCCAAAGCCAATCAATTCAGACGCAGTCAAACGCTACTATGTGTTATCTTTACGCTTTCCTTATATGATGTAAATTGAACTACTCCTGGCCTGATTCCCGTTTAAGAGGGGATACGTAGGCAGCCCTATGGGTTCGGTCACAATTCAATAAAAATTTCATTTTTCCCCGATATTGGAAACTGGGGCAGAATTTTGAGGGGGCCCACAAAATTCCGAAGTTAGTTCAGCCGATCGCCACACGAGCAGCTGTCAGAAACATCAATCCATCAAACTGGGGCAAAATTTTGAGGAGGACCCTCAAAATTCCGAAGCAGGAGAGGTTGCAATATCTTGAGTCATGTCATGGTCGTCGGTTCATCTAAAATTATTTTAGATTATATGTTTATGTTATAATTTTACAAAATCATGCATACTTATTCTTGAAACAGCTTTGTTTAGCAAACGCTACCCCAATGATACGAACAGTATCATCAGATCAAGTCGAACAAGTCAAGAAAAGCCAGCAGGGGATACAAACTAACCTTTCCCATTTGCAAAACTCATAATTTTTCTTTGGATGCAGGCACAAAGAATAAACACGCAGAGAAGTCACAAATTTCATCACAGTTGCAAATGCCAAAGTTCGATGTCCGCATAGAGAATGAGCATGTTCAAAGTCACAATTTCTCAAAACCATTACACTTGCCGATTGTTGCTATCAGTACAAAACGTACGATGCCCCGTAGTCGCAACACCTACAATGGTCACAACATTGCAATCTATTATCAGCTAAGAAATTTCATTGTCATTTATTCCATCTTGCATAAGGATACCATTATGTCTTCTGAAACTAAGCATTGTCTCCATCTGCATTCTTGCATAAGGCTACCTTGATGCCTTCCGAGACTAAGCATTGTCTCCATCTGTATTCTTGCATAAGGCTACCTTTCTGCCTTCCGAGACTAAGCATTGTCTCCATCTGTATTCTTGCATAAGGCTACCTTTCTGCCTTCCGAGACTAAGCATTGTCTCCATCTGCATTCTTGCATAAGGCTACCTTCCTGCCTTCCAAGACTAAGCATTGTCTCCACATGCATTTGCATCTTTGCATAAGGATACCATTCTGCCTTCTGAGGTTATGCTTTACCTCCATCTGCATTCACATATTTGCATAAGGCTACCTTTTTGCCTGTCGAGGTTAAGCTCTACCTCCATCTGCATTCGCATCTTTGCATAAGGCTACCATTCTGCCTTCCGAGGTTAAGCTCTACCTCCACCTTCATTCTTGCATAAGGCTACCTTTATGCCTTCCGAGACTAAGCATTGTCTCCATCTGTATTTGCATAAGGCTACCATTCTGCCTTCCGTCTTGCATAAGGCTACCATTCTGCCTTCTGAGACTAAGCAATGTCTCCATTTGCATTTGCATAAGGATATAATTATGCCTTCCATCTTGCATAAGGATACCATTCTGCCTTCCGAGGTTAAGCTCTACATCCCTTTGCATAAGTCTACTTTTCTGCCTTTCGAGGCTAAGCTCTGCCTCAACTTTACTTTTTCATCGAGACTAAACGTTGTCTCAAGCACTATTTATACCGCTTTTCTTACGGGCTAAGCTCTGTCCCTCAATCCGCAAGACTACGCTCTGTCTTGTTTGCATCATATTACCGCATTTTTTCATGGGCTGAAATATCGCCAACCTATCCAAAGGCGTCATCGTTCGGAGGCACCATCTTTATGGCCCAAGAACACCATGCCATAGCCTGAGGATCTCTCTCAAATTTGCATATCATTATTCAAAGGCGTCATGGTTCGTAGGCACCATCCTCATGGCCCGAGAATATCATTTCATGGCCGGCGAATCCCGCATCAAGCAATCCATGGCCCAGGACATCATAGTCTGAGGACGTCATCCCTTAACCGTCCGAAGACAGCATTCATAGTCCGACGGGAATTTGCATCATGTTTAAATTACGCACTGTATATGCTTGTATTGTTTATTTGCAGGTAATCCGGCGAGCAACGGCCATCCTAGCAGGAGCAGTCCCGCTCCAGTTCTCCCAACCATCCCCGTAAGCTGTTTATTCATCCAACTCTTTATATTGCGCCCGTTCTTGTAAAAACTCCATCGGTACACTTCGCCGATGACTCCTGAACTACATACGGCCTGATTCCTGTAAAACCAGGGATATGTAGGCAACTCAGAAACCAGGGTGCGGCCTAAATCTCTTCAAACCGTTTCGCTCAGTCAAAATTAGCCATCATATCTTTACCCGACAACTCTTCCATCCTTCCCGGGTAAAGAGGGGCAGCTGTTGATACCCAATTTTTCCTTAAAATATTTTTAATTTACATATATACCTTCAAAAATCAGTTTTTATAACAATTGGTATTTTTTCCATAATTTTCCCATATTTTTTATCAATTTACTTCTAATTTATCCAGTACTTTTATACCTAATAATTAATCAAAAATTGCATTACAAATAGTTTTAAAATATTTCTTGGCTTAATATATCATTTTTAGTCCTATTAGGATTTAATTATTTCACAAATTAGCCAAATTGGTATTATTTGGCTATAATTGCAATAACTTTGCAATTATAGCCTAACTATATATTTTGTGCCATTTTCACTAAATAATTAGTCACTTGCATTTTTAAATACTATTTAATCACCTTAATTCATACATTTAGCCTTAATTTTATTTTTGTATAATTATTAGCCATTTTATTAATTATTTATCTATTTTAAACGGGTCTTTAACGAATAGCCACTTTTAATTCAATTTTATTCAATTCTACCCGGACCCCCAACCCAATTAACTAGCCCAAATAACCCAAGCCCAATTCCCAAATTACGGCCCATATTCGCCCTTACCATTAATAAATCCTAAAGACTCCCCCCCCCCCCCATTCATTTCCCCGCTTCACCGTCTCTTTATCTCCCTCTCTCTCTCTCTCTCTGGTTCTCTCTAGAACCTTTCCCCTCCGATGAACTATGTCTCTCTTTTTCCGGCCACCTCGCCTGCCGGAAACCATGAGTGCACATCGTTCCTAGCCTATGTCTCTCAGCACGCCGCCTTAACACTGTTCTGAGGTCCTCAGGTGAACCTGGAGCGGTTCAACTCCCACCTATGGCCTTTCATGACATTTTCCAGCCACCTCCGGCCGTCCGAATAAGATTTTAAGTTTTTCTTCTCCTCCCTGGGTTCTCTCTTGAAACCCTAACTTCTAAAACTTCCTATCTTTCTAGATCTGTAACAGATCTATACATATTTCGAGTTGTTTTGATGATTTCTTCAAAGGTTTTTCATTTTTTCCTAAAATGATTTTCCGCCTACTAAACTAGGGTTCTTGAAACTTTTTCTAAAATATCTTTTCTTTCTGATTTCTAGCCATATTATATGATTCTCATCATGTCTATCGTTATCTAAACCTTCTCACTTTTGGTCTGGTTCATTTTCACTAAAAAAACTAGGTTTTCGGTTTAACTCTATATTCTGTGTGTGTCTTTGATGATGCGTTTGTGCATGTGTTTGATTCTCATTATCTTACTAAGTCTTTATGGTTTTTCCCTATTGTTTTCTTATTAGTCTGTTGATTCTTTGTTTCTTCCGCTTATTTTGTGCTTGTCTTATTGATCTCTCTAATTGTTACTATCCTTGTTAACTATGAGTGTTAGGGTTCTTGCTCTTTCAATGTCGATTGTACCGTATAGTATTCTGCTAAGGCTTTCAATTGCTTGTTATGACCTGCGTGAATCCCAATTTAAGCTTTTGATTTTTCCTAATGAATATGCCATTTAAATCAGTAATGTATTGACATTTTGAATCCTTGAATGATTGTGATTAGTACTCTACTGATTCTTTTGCACAATGTTCTCTATTGATTCTGAATACTTCCTTATATACGTGATACTTTTCCTAATTGGTGCTAATTTCCTGTAATGTGAACCTCACTCGAAGATTTCTTGTTGATTTTCAGAATTCCCTGCCTTATTTCTATGAATAATTCTGTCAAATTAATTCACACATGCTTTCCTTAATTAGAGTGTTCTGAACTTAGCCCCTATTACATGTCTTATACTTGTTGAAATTTATTTCCTTATGTGTTACCATCAATCTATATGATTTTCTTTCCTTATGTTATCATTGTTTGTATCCGTTTGAATATTGACTCCTTAATTAAAGGGAGTACTGATATTAATGTGATTCTAATTGTAGTGCACTTCCATAATTTTGCTTAACTAGTATTTGTTACCTTATTTTCTACCTATTTTTAAAAACTATAAGTACCCTTCACTCTTTCATTAAGACGAACGGACTGGTTTAATGCCTCTCTCTCACACAATTAAAACTTTCTGCTCTCTTCTCTCTTCTTTGTGCTACTTGTTACTGTTCTAGTTAGTCGGCTGCAAGACAAGGCTAACTATTGTGCTCTCCTCTACTTTGTGTTTACTGCACTTCACTGGCATGTTCTAATTCAAATTTCAGTTCTCAAATCAACATGTTTCTGTTGCTGCTTCAATTCATTGTGTTTCTGATATGCTTCTATCTACTATTTTATTGTTCAACGTGTAATTAAAATCTCTACTTCATCTAGTATGTTAAGCTATGCTTTATGAACTTAAAACATGTTTCAATGTATTCTACTCTACTCCTATATTTGTACATTAGTTTTGATTAGGGCATACTCTACTGCCTTAAGCTGTTTGATGATGTTATGTTTAGTCTAATCCTACACTATGCTATACCCCAATTCCATGAACCCCTTAAGAGCTTCTATTTTGTACCTCTTTGTACTTCTGCCTGTTATATGTTCACTACTCTGTACCTTTATGTGTCCCCAATCCCTCACTACCTTGTTTGTGGTTGTTAAACATGCCTTGGTATGTTGTTCTGATCCTAAAATGTGAATGTATTCATTCTGATTGCGTTACTCTTTTCAAACTGTTTTACTGAATAAAGTCCTTTACAAAACTCAATTTTAAAACCAGTCTTTCTTGTGTAAAACTATTTCCTTACTCAAAGCTTTCCAAACTATGTCAAGCACTCTCACTTTACTCCTAGAGCCTTAGGTTCTGCCCCCTTTGTGTGAGCATTGCTTTGGGATCCTTGAGCTCCCTCTGAACTTTGACACACTAAGGTTGGCCCTTCCACACTGCACTTACTCTACTATGGCTATGAAATCTGGGTGTGAGCACTGCCCGGGATCCCTTGAGGTCCTTAGGGAACTTTGACACACCCGGATTATGAGAAAGGTTGTGAAATACCACCTGACATTGAGGATATGGATATCTGGGCCTATACTGCAGGCTCCCTATAGATAACTTCTTATTTTTCTTATTTCGTCTATGTAATCCATGCTCAATGGTCTGTAATAATTATTTGTAAACAACTCTGGGGTTGGATAGTGAAAAAGGAGGGTAATATGTATGTTGTAGTGTAATCAAGGGTAGAAACCATGCTTCCTAGGTTTACTTTCTTCTGTGTGCAATAGACTCCATGTTTTGGCATAACTCACAAAGCATGCCATGCATTAGATACCATGTCCCCCTAGGACTCATATATACTGTTCCCTTTAGCATCTCATCATTACTACTATCACTTAGAAATCATGTCTCTAAGGTAAATAATAACATAAAATAAATGGTCACCATGTGATTTTGCCCTATGTGAGCCTTACATGTCCTTCTACGCATTTAAAAATCATGTTCTAGATAAATATGTTAACATAAGTTGTTATTCATGCAATCATGTCTGATTATGCTACGACTACGCTGCACACTTAGAAATCATGTTCTAAGGTAAACAACATTAAAACAAGTTGTCACTTCTGCCTATTCTGAAACTGTGCATAATGCTATGATTTCTGTGTGCATTTAGAAACCCTGCTTTAGTGATTCTGCATGTGCATCACTTTGCATTAGACATCATGTTCTAGGATCACACCCGCCTAATTACACTTGGCCCAATTACTGATGTATGAAAGAAATATAAAACAGTCCACCTCGCTCTAACAACTGGTAAAAAACTCCTATGTATTCTGCAACACTTAGAACTGCATGCTCTTAGGTGTAACAACCTTAAAAATTTTAACGCTCTTGATAACTGTTATATGTTATCCCACACCTAGGCAAGCCTTAGGTAATCAACCTTAAATAAAAACTGAAACTGTCCTTTGTGATTACTGTCTAACTATCAGCATGCTTAAAATCGGTAGGCAAAACTGTATAGGACTTCCTCTCTGAATTATGCAAGAAATATGTCTCTCTGTTGCTATCACTTAGACTATGCTTAGGATCTGAATTTAAATCAAGACCTTAACTGTGTTTGAGTCATGCTAATTTTGTGTATTATTTGTGGAGGTATATGAGCCTTTCCTGCTTATATGTTATTCCTCTATCTACAGTCCTATCTGTTTCTCTATATGTCGCCTTAGCATTTTACCTTTAAAACCTGAGGGTCTGCCTAGAACCTCATGTATAGGATAGACGTCCTAAATTCCTCTGGGACTAATAGGAAGGGACGGGTAACAGCATGCAATAAAGGTCGTGACCAACACTCGCTTTAGTTACCTTCACGGGGTGGGAAAGGGTAGATATGGATATGATGACCGGTGCGCTAATACCACGTGTATCCCCTCTTTGAGGAGTGTCATACCAGGTATTGCATTGATGTGATCCATATTATAAACAAACCTAGGATACCCCTTACCCCCATAAACATGTTGGACTATAATCCTTTTCAAAAATCTATTAGCTATTAAACGTTTTCAAACTGGCAACCTATATGTGCTTAGGCTATGAATATTTCAAAATCCCCTACTATTTGGACATTAAATTGTTTATTTGCTAATCGTACAAATTCACAAAATCCATTTGCACGGTAACCACACTTGTGGATCCTGAGGGGTGCCTAACACCTTCCCCTTAGGATAATTTCAAGCCCTTACCCTATCTCTGGTTATCAAACTTAGTTGTAAATGAACCCCAATAGGTGACTTAACGCACCTCAAAATCGTTAGGTGGCGACTCTTCAAAATATGCAAACCCCTTTCCAAAAGGAATGAGTTGTCCCGACCAATGTCAAAAACCCTTTTCACTGGCCCCGAAAGGAGTGCTCAGGGAAAAAGAGGGTGCGACAGCATTCTGGGGCAGCATGATGAGACAGGAAGAAAGGAACAAGCTATCTATTACATGAGCAAGAAGTTCACTCCATATGACGCGCGGTACTCTTTGCTGGAACATACCTGTTGCGCTTTGACTTGAATAGCTCAGAAGCTAAGGCACTACTTCTGTGCCTACACAACATATCTAACATCGAGAATGGATCCCTTGAAGTACATCTTTCAGAAGCCCATGCCTACTAGCAAGCTAGCTAAGTGGCAAATCCTGCTAAGTGAGTTCGATATCGTTTATGTGACTCAAAAAGCAGTCAAGGGACAGGCACTAGCAGATCATCTTGCTGAAAATCCTGTGGGAGGAGAATACGAACCCCGGAAAACATATTTTCTCGATGAAGAGGTGTTGTTCATAGTAGAAGACATCGCCGAATCCTATGGCGGTTGGAGGATGTTCTTTTGACGGAGCGAAAAATTTCAAGGGGGTCGGCATTGGATCTGTTTTGGTATCGAAAACTGGCCACATTATCCGGTATCTGTTAAAAATCATATTTCCCTGAACCAACAACATGGCGGAGTATGAAGCTTGCATACTAGGGCTCAACATGGAAATCGACATGAATATTCAGGAGCTGCTGGTAATCGATGATTCAGATTTGCTTGTGCACCAGGTACAAGGAGAATGGGCCACCAAGAATTCCAAGATATTACCATATCTGCACCATGTGCAGGAATTGAGAAGGAGGTTCACTAAGATAGAGTTTCGGCATGTTCCCAGAATTCAGAACGAGTTTGCCGATGCATTGGCCACTTTGTCATCCATGATATAACATCCAGACAAGAATTTCATTGATCCTATCCTAGTAAGGACCCATAGCCATCCGGCATACTGTGCCCATGTTGAAGAGGAAACATACAGGAAGCCCTGGTTCCACGATATTAAGGAATACTTGGCAAAAGGAGACTACCCGGAGCATGCAAATCATACTCAGAAACGCACGCTTCGGAGGTTGTCTAACAGTTTCTTCCACAGCGGAGGAACCCTGTACAAAAGAACTCCTGATTTGGGATTCCTAAGGTGTGTCGACGCAAAAGAAGCTTCTAAACTACTCGAGGAGATACATGTTGGGACCTGCGGCCCACATATGAACGGCTTTGTCTTGGCCAAGAAGATACTTAGGGCCGGCTTTTTCTGGATGACCATGGAGACAGATTGCATCTAGTATGTCCGTAAATGCTACCAATGTCAAGTACATGCAGACATGATAAAAGTGTCGCCGAATGAGCTCAATGCAACAAGCTCGCCTTGGCCATTCGCCGCTTGGGGAATGGATGTCATCGGTCCAATCGAGCCCACCGCCTCAAACGGACATCGATTTATTTTGGTAGTTATTGATTACTTCACCAAATGGGTCAAAGCAGCATCTTACAAGGCAGTGACTAAGAAAGTCGTGACAGACTTTGTCCGCGACCGGATTGTTTGTCGATTCGGAGTTCATGAATCAATCATCACCGAAAACGCCTCCAATCTCAACAGCGATCTGATGAAGTCCATGTGTGAGACTTTCAAAATCAAGCACAAGAATTCCACAGCCTATAGACCTCAGATGAACAGAGTCGTAGAAGCCGCCAACAAGAATATCAAGAAGATACTGAGAAAGATGGTAGAAAACCACAAACAATGGCACGAGAAGCTGCCATTCGCCTTACTGGGATACCGCACCACAGTCCGCACATCAACCGAGGGCAACCCCTTACCTACTGGTTTATGGTACAGAAGCTGTTATTCCTGCCGAAGTAGAGATTCCTTGTTTGAGAATCATACAAGAAGCTTAGCTCAGTGACGCGGAGTGGATAAAGATCCTTTATGATAAGCTAGCCCTCAAAGACAGAAAAAGGATGAATGTAGTATGTCATGGTCAGCTTTATCAGAACAGAATGTCTAGAGCCTTCAATAAAACAGTCAAGCCGAGACAATTCACACCGGGGCAGCTGGTGTTGAAGAGGATCTTTCCGTATCAGGATGAAGCCAAAGGGAAATTCTTTCCTAATTGGAAGGGTCCTTACATTGTTCACAGAGTACTGACGGGAGGAGCTCTCATACTTGCATAAATGGACGGATAAGTTTGGCCAAAACCGATCAACTCAGATGCAATCAAGCGATACTATGTGTAACTCTTTATGCTTTCCTCATATGATGTAAATTGAACTACACTCGACCTAATTCCCGTTTAAGAGGGTATACGTAGGCAGCCCTGTGGGTTCGGTCATAATTAAATAAAAATCTTATTTCCCCCATAATTGAAAACTGGGGCACAATTTTGAGGAGGACCCTCAAAATTCTGAAGCAAGTTTAGCCAATCGCAGCATATACAGTAGTCAGAGATATCAATCCATCTAACTGGGGCAGAATTTTGAGGATGCCCCTTAAAATTCTATAGCAAGAGAGGTAGAAATGTCTCGGATCGTGTCACAGCCAATGGTGCATCTAACCAATTTCTAAATAATATTATTTACTATGTCTTCAAAAACTATGCATGCTTGCTTGTAAAATAACTCTGTTTATCCAACGCTACCCTAATGATTTGAATAGGACCTTTAGACTAAGCAAGCAAGTCAAACAAGCCAGCGGAGGCACAAACCGACCTCCCCCTTTACAGAACTCACGATTTTTCTTTGGTCGCAAGAACGAAGAATATACATGCCTCGAAGTCACAATCTTCCTAACAACCGCGATGCTGAAATATGCTACCAGCTAAGAAACTCCGCTATTATCTATTATTCATTATATTTTCCTTGCATGAGGCTAAGCCCTGCCTCCATATCTTCATGAGGCTAAGCCCTGCCTCTGTATCTGCATAAGGCTAGTGGGCAAAATTTGGCAAACATATCACTTAGTTGATCATGAAACTTAACATAACGGATATTAACTATAGCACAAAGATTCTAAAGAACTCATAATAAGTAAAAGAACAGGACAAGAAAATATGGGGATTTATGTCAGTCGACCTCGCATGAGAGAAGACTACACATTGGTATTTATCCTAGAAGCAATGCTAAGAGTGCAGGATTGATAGGTCAAGGGATACAATCATCAAAGTTACCAATCACAGACAAACATGCTTGGCTATATATTAAGACAATGTTATAACATGGGAGAGTCAAGAATTACTTTGCCGGAAATAGTAGATTAGTAGGAGGAGATTCATTAAAGCAGATTCTGAGCAAACAGTTCCTACAAAGATCCTAGAAATCCAAGGCATAAATGTGAACTCATACAAGCAAAGGACGTGACATTAAGGCTAACATGAGCATAACCAATCATGCAAAACTTAAGAAGGCCAAAAGCTACTTGAATAAAATACGCAAAGTGAAGGTCTATTACACATATTCAAACCTATCAAGTTTGATACTAGAGATAATGAAACTGCAGAACATCATTGAGATAATAGAATTGCAGAAAGCGTACAATATTGTTGAGAGTTCACAAATAATAAAGAAGCTTAAGGCATGCTCGTCTAGAAATTCAAACGGTATTAGCATACAGAATACACATACATGAACAAGTAGAGGAGTAATAATTAAGTCTATAAAGGGTCAAGAACGCTAACCAGTTGCGAAGATAAACGAGCAAAAGAGTAACTCAGAATCTCAACAGCGATAGCAAAAGAAAGACAACATTGAGAACCCCAGATCCTAGTGTGTTAGAGTTCACAGGAGCTTCAGTGAGTCCCGAGCAGTGCTCACACTAGGGAGGTTAATGGAGAAGATTCTGGCCGGCCACAATTAAGAGAGCATAAATAATATAGAAGGTGAAAGTGAGAGAACAATAGTAGTTGTTAAGCGATCAGAGTCCGTTCAAAGGAAATTGGGGGGGGGGGGTTATATGGTGGTAAAATCAGGCTGATAAACAAGGAAAGAAATCAAGTAAACATGAACAAAAAGATTAAAATCTCGCATGCAAATCAGTAGAGCAGCCGGAAAGGAAAGAAATCAAACTCCAAACCCTAGTTAGGGTTTAAAAACTCAAAATCGGCCAACTGGTATGAAGAATCAAGTTATTCTTAGTGTATATGGACGAGATTTTGTCCAAATCTCCAAGATTGAGTTGAACGGGCCCGATTCTGTGATATAGTACTTGCCAAGTTTAGGCAAGTACTAAGTAACACCATTGTCGCGTAGATATTGATGCGGTAACATAAGGAAGGTGAATCAAAAGGAGATTCCATTATCTTGCCGGAATGGGAGAGTGATTGGAGATAGGGCGGCTAGGGCTTCTCAGAGGAGAGGAAGGTTCTAGGAATTTTAGGGGCGACAAGTGGATAAAAATGGGTTAGGGATTGAGGGGATATAAGGAGACGGGTAGGTTTATTATGGGTCGTTGATCATTTGAGATCAACGACCAGGATCAAAAAGGGAAACGAGGCGGGTTACTTGATGTGTCGCGACCGGTTATGTAAAGGAGGGTTTGGTTTTTCCTATTGAGAGGTGAGATGGGGTGGGCTTAATGTTTTGGACCTTGAATTTGTCTGAAAATTGGCCTATTTTTGGGTCAACTCTTGAAATCCTTTAAAATTAATTTAAAATAAATTATTAAAACGTCTAATAAAGGTAAGAATAATTTTATGTCGTAAAAATATTTAAAAATAATAACTCAATATTATAAAAATAAAATATGATACTTTGACATAAATAATATAATAAATACAATTATTTGTAGAATATAGGCTATTATTGCAAAATTATGTAAATAGCTCAAAAGTACAAATATAATTATGTGAAATGAGGTGAAATATTTTAAAACAAGTATGTAGGTGTAAATAACAAATTTGGCTGATTAAGTCATCACAAAATAATTTGAAAGGGTAATTAATAAATAATCAAGTATTTTAAATGCAAAGAAATCAATTTTAAAGCACTAAAAATTATGAAAAGTTATAGAAAATACTTGTATATGTCTTGTAAATTAAGTAATGATGCACAATAATATTTTGAAAGTATATATTCTCATTAGAAAAATATGAGGGCAAAATTGGGTATCAACAGACACTATAAACTCAACATGGATGGGGTTGCCAAGGTCAACCCTATCATTGGGGGAATTGGTGATGTATTCTGAAATCATAGTGGGGATTGGATTATGGGGTATATGAGAAATATGCTACATACCACCAACACCATGGTTGAACTAAAATCACTATTAAGGGTGCCTCCAAATAGTAGAACAAAAGGGCTGGGATCCTCTGGACATAGCTACAGATTCGACTGAAGTAATAAAAATGCTACTCATAGGCAATACAACTTATGATCCTATGATTTGTGAATGCAGGTTATTGATGCAAATGATGGACAAGGTGGTAGTGAGACGCAGCTACAAGGAACAAAATAGGTGGCTGATGTACTGGCAAAGGAAGCAGTAAATTCAAGTTTTTTTGGGTAGAACTACCATGCTAGCAGTTCCTCCGATGTTTGCAAATGATGTGTTTTGGGCAGACATCCTAGGAACTAAAGTAGTTACAACTTTTTGGGCATGTAACATTGATACAATTGAACAAAATATGGTCGTTTTAGGGGGACTACAGTACCCCCATACGGTCGAATTAAATAGAACGGTATACAACTTATTTCTTGAATTTTTGTTATTTGAATACAACTGAATTTAATATAGTAAAATTGAATATAATTCAATATTGTGCTTTTCGTTTTTAAACACCTACAATCACTTTTTCTTAGGCGGATTACCTCACTGTATGTATAGATGCAGTCGCGCGAATATATGAAATAGCAGCGAAATTTATGTAGAATTAATTTTGTCGAGTTAAATTAGGAGTGATACGCGCTAAATGATCCTTTTTCCGTTATTAAATAGCTGAATTCGCCTACTTTTTTTGATAAATTCCGTTACTGTATTCATGAATACAGTTGCACAGTTGGATTCTCCTATTTTTTTAGGTGAATTCCGCTACTGTATTCATGAATACAGGAGCGAACAACTAAATAGTAATTATAAAAAATAATTATATATATGATAGCTATAAAAAGTTAATAGCCACTAAACAACCGCGATTTCTGAAAATTCTCGCATAAGTAACCGACTTAAAATTAAGTCCATCTCCTCTGCACTCCCTCACCAGCGACACAACTGAATGTGTCCAAGTCTTGCCGAAAACAGAAGATAACGCCGACCCGCCCATAGTTGTACGTAATTTTATCTTTTACTTTGTTGAGCTAAATACGTAATTTAAGAAGGAAAAAAAATAAGAAAAGTAATTTTAGCTAATTTTAAACAAGCTTGTATAATATTTTATGTTACAAAACTATGTCATTAAAAACTAAAAAAAGGAAGAGTATCATAATTTTTACTCATTTTCAAAACAAAAAAAAAATTGAAAGCAAAACCTATCCGTCCAATATATGTACTAGTCAACCTCTTCAGATTTCACAACAAGAAGCTAGTTGCCCTGAGTTTCTCCATAACTGGTTTTTTTTCTTCTTCTTTTTGAACACCAAAATGAAGACTCTGATATATCTAGTCATATTGCTACTTACCTTAACACTGAAAACAAGCAGCAGCAGAAATAACCTAGTAGAAACCACATGCAAGAACACACCAAACTACAACCTCTGCCTAAAAACTCTACTCTCCGACAAACGCAGCGCCAGTGGCGACATCACGACGCTGGCGCTGATCGTCGTGGACGCCATCAAAGCGAAAGCAAATCAGGCGGCCGGAATCATCTCAAAGCTACGTCAATCCAATCCTCCAGCAGCTTGGAGAGTTCCATTAAAGAAGTGTGCTTTTTCATATAAGGTAATTTTAACAGTAAGTTTGCCTGAAGCTATTGAAGCTTTGACTAAAGGGAACCCAAAATTTGCTGAAGATGGTATGGTTGGATGTTTTGGTGATTCTCAAGATTGTGAGGAGAATTTTAAGAGTAGTTTTTCTCCTCTTACTGGTTTGAATACTGCAGTGCATGAGCTTTCTGTTGTTGGTAGAGCAATTATTAGAAATTTATTATGATCGATTCGGATACGAACCGTAAAAATAGTCACTAATATTTGCATTAAGAACAGCAACATCATATTCCTTGTAATGCGATCCTTCCTTGAATTGTGCGTGAATATGAAATACCTTGTGTACCGTGTTGTCCCTATTATGATGCACTCCCTTTTACAAATACAGAAACTCTACCTTTTTTTGTTTTTTTCATTTCACTTCCTTCGTTGTTAGTGATGCACTTTAGGATAATTCTCACTTAAGGTATGTTGTCTTTTCTTTCTTTGTCTATTTGGTAGTTTTTTTTTTCTTTTTTCTTTTGGGAATTGGAGTAAGTTAAAATAGAGACTAAAAGGTTCAAAATAATATCTGAAGCATAAATTATGCCAAAAGATTTACGTGGTAAATGAGTAAGATTTGTGACAATTTTTGAGATGTTCAAAAAAATTAACCCCTAACGGAGCTCAAACCCGTGGGTAATATTAAATCATAATTAAAAGTTAAAGGTATTATGGATCTACTTTCTCACGTTTTATCCACCCATTTCAGGCTAACAACAAAGGAATGAGTAAACCAAAGTGTAGTAGAGGACAAAATTCAATAATTATGATACTAAAAAAAAGAAGTCAGTTACACTAAGCTTTCGCTATACTCATGTGACAGCAACTTTACCAGTTACGCCAAGGCTCCCTCCGAATAATTCTGATAACAAAGAGAAATGTCAATTTTCAAAACAAACGCAATAAATTTGAGAGCCTGCTCATTTTCAACATGTGAGCTGATATTTCTATGGATACCCCCCCCCCCCCCC
>ML284391.1:27304-39878 GCA_005239495.1 Nicotiana undulata
ATTATGATTTAATATTACCCCCGGGCATTTCCTCCCTGTCCTTGTCTCTGCTCCAGCATAAGCACATGGTATTTAAGGTGCATGTCCAATATCTTTCCATGAAATAAAGGGTACAAAACACTATTAGACAGTAGTCTGTTTTGTTCTTAGCTTAAACCATAAGGCCGGCAATCATTATAGAAAATTGAAAGGGCAAAAGCGTCGAACGTGCGAACCATGATACTCCCAACCTTGCCTTGCTTCTGAGTAAAGAGAGGACACGAACCTTTCTTTAAAGAAGAGTTACTTACTATTCCATTAGGTACCTACAACCTTTCGTCACCACAGGTACCAGGTAACTCTCTCTACTAAAGCTTACGTACATTGGAAAAGATCACTTACTTTTTTACTATCCGCTGCGATTCAAACCCGAGAGCTCATGGTTCTCTTCCCGTTTCATTGACCACTAGATCACACCCTTCATTGATTACTAGACCACACCCTTGGGTACGAGAAGAGTTACTTATATTTCAAATTCACCGGTTATAGTTAAGTAGTATTATTTTTAGAGTAAGAGAAGTATCTCCAGAATATACTTGAGCCATGAATCCTGATGGTATTAAAGGTTATTAACCATTAACTTAAAAGTTTTGAAGCACACAGATCCAGCCAGGATAGTATGTCTTCAAATCAGAAAACAATGATCTGAAAGAAAGCATATCCTATTCCATTAAAATGCAAGTAAGTCTGATCTTAGGCGCATCTCAAGCGCAGTTCTCCGCGATCAATACATAATTAAAGCCAGAGCATGTCAAAATAGTTGATCTAGCTCTAAGCAGCAACAACAACAAATACAGTGTAATCCCATAAGTGGGGTCTGGGGAGGATAGTGTATACGTAGACCTTACTCCTACCTTGTGAGAGTAGAAAGGCTCTAAGCAACAGATATCAGATAAAATTTCAGGGCCCTGTAATTGCTGATCAGTACTATGCACTAAACAACTAGTCCAAATATCATAATCATACTAATTCATACCATTCGTCTACTTAGACACACTTATAGAAAGAGTATTATGATCACTATCAGCATTAACAACACTGAGGTACAACATTAATCTTCAAAATATAAAGTACCAAGGAGTTAAGATTATACAACTGACAAGCAAAAGAAACTCATTTATCACCAGTTTCACTTGACATCAACATTCTTTAGATATCTTTTGTAATACATATAGCCCAACTGCTTTGTTAAAGGACCTATCTTTATTTTGTTTCAAACATGCCCCCCCCCCCCCCCCCCCCCCCCCCCCCCCCCCAAAAAAAAAAAAAAATAAACCCCCCCCCCCCCCCATCCAACAACCACAAAGAAAGTAATTCGTCAATATGAGGCTAGCTACTGAATTGGCAGTTCTGAGATATCCTCGACATGCTATGCCAGTGGTTATTTATCGCAATCAACCAGTATCAATCACTGTACAGGTTATACAAATTAGGTATATCTTGTGCCAACGAGTCACCTACGAAGTACTCCTTCAGGCTGGAGCATACCAGAAATGTAGTGGCAATCTGTATTCATATTTGAATAGTTCGAGCAATGACACAAAATTTCAGCTTGTGACACTTCCCGGACTATTCCCATGAGTTAAACCAGAAGTGTGCTCCACAGGACTACAAGATAAGAAGCAAATGGAAAAACTTAGCCGACTAGAATCATCTGTAACTACAGAATGTGAAGTACCATTTCAGATGATTATAGATATATAGGATAGTACATACTCAGAAGAGCCAGAGTCCGCAAAGATGGCATTACTAGTGGATAAATTTGAGTAGTCCTGTACAATAATGAACCTATTCTTCCTTACGCTGCCGGATTGGACAGAATCGTAAAAGCTCATAGCTGAACTTCTGTAAGATATCCCTGCATACAATATTGCAAACACCAAATCATCAGAAATTTTGCAACCTGAGACAAAATCTTGGTTCCACAGTATGAATAAAACGGGAGAAGGAACTAAAAGGAGAAGAAAGAGAACACAAGGGTGTGTCAATTGCAAAAAATGTGGTTTTCCAACACCACCCAGTTGCTGACTAAAAATGTAAAGAATCAGTGCACATATACATCGTGCCCGGCGATATTTTTGCATCTTCCTACTTTCATGAAGATGCTCACATAACGGGAACCGGTATCAGTATCAAGACGACGACGACGACGACGACGACAACAACAAACCCAGTGTAATCCCACAAGTGGTGGAAGGTATCAGTATCAAGAGAAAAAAAAGCTCCAAAACAAGAATGATGTTGACATACATACAGAATTAAGGAGATAACCAACAGCTCCATTATGATTTTGCTTGTACAGACTACGGTGACCGGTACGAAGCAATTGTTAGCATTCCATACACAAGTAACACCAATATGCTGTCACTTAAAAGCATGAAACACAAACAAAAGAAACTGAGTACAGGTATGAAATGCAATTAACATGACTTGACACGCTGAAGAATGAAGAAAGTCAAATTTTATCTTAATGAGGAGCAATCTATTGGAGCGAAATTTCATAAAAAAATGATTCTTAATATAATTACACTCTAAAATAGGACATAGGAAATCCAAACTGAAAATTCCAGATATTTACCTTGAAACAATAGCAGAAAAAAGAAGAAGACAGTAAAGAGCAAGGCAAGGAAACTGCCATTCAATACTGATGATGTTGACGATGCCTTGACTGCTTTCATTTTCTTCAAAGCCTTCATTCGTTCAATTCGTGCACGTTTGATCATTGCGAGTTCCGCTATCTCTTTTATCAGCTTCTGGTCAGCAGCATCCAATGAAAATCCTCTGGGCGGTCTAGGAGGCTTAGGAGGTTTCTTAGCACTCATTGATTTACGTTTTTCTTTCACCGTTTTCTTCTCTACTAAATTTGTCTTGTCTATAAACACTCTAACATTCCCCGGAGAAAGCTCATCGCCGTCTTTCATATTTCTGTTTATATTCAACCCATTTTCAGCTCTAGAAAGTTCTTCACCGTCACCATTACAGACACTAGTGAATAATACATCCCCTGCTTTGACATTTAATGGAGAATTAGTACTTCTTGCTTCTTCACTTGTACTTCTACAACTCTCGAGATCAACCACAAAATCCCTCTCCGTAGATGAAATATGATCCATCAATACCTCACTCAACAAATCTCAATCTCGTTACACTTATACAATACCAAACTCATCAATCGTATAAATGCAGCAAGCAAATTCGGCTATCTTCTTCAAATTATCATCTGAAGCAAACTCTGAAAAATAAAAGTTTATCAAACACTTTTAAATTCCTAAAAAAAGGATCAATAGGAAATTAATAGCAGAGGTCGGTCCAAGATCTAAATTTTATGTTCGCGTTCCGAAATTTTACCGCATTCTGTTTGATTTACTGAGTTCGAAATCAATTATTTGCACTTAATTAGAGGAATTTTCAACATATATAACAAAAATTACTGGGTTCAGATACCTAATTGCTGAATTGAAGGAAGTAACCATCAATTCTTTAACATTATTCTTATATTGAAGTACAATCTACTCAGCGCTAGGTACTAGCACTTCCAAATTCAGCAAAATTAACAATTCATAATACTCATGGATTCAAGTACTGAATTGCAAAAGAAAGATGTAAAGACTTAAATTTTAGAAACAAATAAATACTACAATCTCAATAAAACCAATTAAAGTTGCTAAATCTAAATAAATCATGTAAAAAATAAACTCAATAAAGACAAAGAAAGTGGGAAAAAAAAAGTAAGAGTACCTTGATTTGAAGAGAGTGAGAAAAGGAGATTTAGCTCAGATAGAAGAAAGTGAAGGGTAATGTAAGAAATTTAATAAGTAGAGGAGTATTAAAATATTTGAGATCTGAAATAGTAGTGTAGCAGAAAGTTCATTAAAGTGAGTGCGTCTGTTTTAATGAATGATAAGTGATACTCCACCAAACAATGGTTTTAACAAGGTATGTTTTCCTTCCTATACCATATATGAAACCTTATTATCAAATATGTTCATTATATGTTAATTAGCCGTTTTGTGCATGTTATTTTTATAATTTATGTACCAATCGTATATAAGGCACAAAAAGGGCAGAATCTTCCCTTTTATAGGCGCGAAAATTGTGGATTATTCATATTGATTTACTCGACATTTAATTTCAAATTCGAAACGGAATATTTTCCAGATCTTCCCCAACGCAAATCACGCACATTCCATAATTATCGTCGGCTTCACTATGATCTTTCACAACGCAGAACAAGATTTTCCATACTCTGTTTTTGCGATACACTCTGTTTCCAGAATTCTCTCTACATCTCTCTCTATTTCTCAATCGCAAATTCAGTAATACAAAGCAAATGAAAAGAGAGCAGCAATTCCACCATTGACAGCCATTAAAAAGCTTGAAAGCTTTGAATTCAAATTTGGGTTTTCAAAAATCATTATTTGTTCGGATTGGGTGTTGTTGAAAATAATCGAGAATATGGTTTGGAGTTTATATCTCAATTTTGAGGGGTTTTGGTGAAGATTAGACTTGGTTTTGACTGAATTTCAGATTGAATCTCGAAGAAGAAGAAGAAGAAGAAGAAAAAGACATATTGCAGAAAATTATAGATAAAATGTAGATAAATTGTAGATAAATTCTAGTTAAATTGTAGATAAAATATAGAGAAATTGTAGTTAAATTATAGATTGTAGATAACTTATATACAATCACGACATTGAGTGTGTCCAGAATGTAGATAATGTGTAGTTTTTTTGTAGACAAATTGTATTCTAACATCATAATAACTACGTTTAATATAACTACAAAATTTTCTCTTCATCTACAAAAATTCTACAAAAAAATTCCTTGCGTAAACGGTCCAAAGTTCCGCCTCTTATTTTTCTGTTCTCAACCGCCAAAAAACAAGCAAGAGAGCCTCTAATTATTCTCGATGCCTAATTGCTACTGATTTCATTGTTGCATTATAGGGTGAACCTCTTGTATTTGAAAGTTTACATGAGCTGCCATCCTTGTTTGTTGTCTCCTCAAAATTCCACCCAGCTGCTCCTGCCATATGCACTGTCCAGTACCAATATTTTCTGGTGATCTTGCCTTTCAACTAAAGTTGATACGATGAGAAGAAGAAGGAATGGAGAAGAGGAAGAAAGGGGAGGAGAAAACGGCTGGTTACGAATTATGGGGAGAGAGAAACGTGGGATATATGGACACATTTAATTAAGGAGTAAAAAACTGCCCATAATTATACCCGAAATTAATTATGGTATAAAATCGGTAATTTAGTATACTAAGTGTAATTAAGTCAAACCTTAAATATTGAGGGTAATAATGTTTCCTATGTGGCATATGAATGTAAAAATTCCTTTTAACAATAGGTCTCGGTTCGTCAGGTAATATTTCATTTCGTGAAGTTGGAGTAATTGGGCTTTTATATGGGTACCGGATGTCGGATGAGAAATAATAGATTTAGTCGGTCCTCAATGTGAATACTGGACACCGGGTAATAAATCAAAAAAAAATAAGTGATACACCATACGGTCCACTTTAATTGCTTTTTTTGCTTTTTACTTGTGATCCTCGGGTCTCAATATGGGTACTGGACACCGCGTGAGAAATCGAAAAAAAAAAAAATAAGTGATACACCATACAGTCCACTTTAATTGATTTTTTTGCTTTTTTCTTGTGATCCTCGATATTTGATTTTTTCATACATCAAGAAATAATTAACTTCTTTTTTTTAAAGTTGTCCATGGAGCAAAGAGTATAAGAGTATTCGTTATTTTTCTAATGAACAAATTAAAATTAATATGATAATTTTGTTAGTGATCAATACTGAAAGATGAATTTCTTAATATGCGTGAAATAACCAAAAAGTAATTCAAGTGGAACAGAGAGAATAAGTGATACCCCTATGGTCAACTTTAACTAATTTTTGGCATTTTTGTTTTGGTTCACAATATTTGATTTTATTGAATATCAAGAAGGACTTTTTTTTCCAAAGCTATCCTAGGAATAAAGAGCCTATTTGACCAAAAAAGGAATAAAGAACTTAAAAGTATTTGTTATATTTTTATAATTAACAAATTAAGGTTATTATAATTAATTTTATTGTTAATTAATGCTAAAACGTGAATTTTGTTATGAAACAATAAAAGAAGAAGAATAATAGTGCAGAGAGGGGAATTTTTATTGAATTTTTGGAAGATTTACAATGGGGTAAGACTCCTCTATTTATAGGGAAAGAGTGACTTAGCCACCAAGTAACAAACTCTAGAATCTCTCTATAATATAGACATTCACCATAAATAGAATTCTATTTATAACACTCCCCCTTGAATGTATATTCAACGATGAACGTGTCTCGTTAAAACCTTAACTAAAATAAAATCCAATGGGAAAAAAATTCTTAAAAAGGAAAAAGAGTACACATGTTTAGAAATACGCCTTTTGGTTGGCTCGTTAAAAACCTTGCAAGGAAAACCCAGTAGCACAAAACCTTGTAAGGAAAAAAGAGTGCAACGCGCATTAACTCCCCCTGATGAGAGCATCAATTCACATCCTTGAGCCTTCGCATTCCAATCTTGGGCACTAGCTTCCTTGGAGGTTGGCGTCACTAGAGATTTGATGAATAAATCATCTATTAACTTCAATGAATATGTTGCACCTTGAAAATCCTCGCTATCACATTATCATGCTTATAGTTATAGCAAGATACATATGTGCACAAATAGCACTTATAATGTGCTACTTCATGACCAAAAATTCTATATGTTAAGCAATATCCTTCAGGGATTGTCATATAAGTTAAGTCATATAAGTCATATAATCATATAATAGACTTTAATTAGATATCAAGTTTTCATGTCATGCTAGACAAATAAGATATCGAAAACTGATTGCACATATCATTGACTTTATACTTTCAAGTGTTTAACTACATGTTCAAAACTACATGTCTTTTATATGAAATCAATTCTATTCGAATTGTGTCTCTTCCATTTGGCCAATATTTTTATGTTTGTATTCGATAGACTTAATATCCTCATCTATACTTAGCGTTATGATAGATGCCGTCGACGAACATTTTATATCGGTTCCAATATTTTTTTTCATAAAGACATAACATAGAGATCTCTTCATTAATATATTCAAGTACCTGAATCTCTCTTGAGATTTTATGAAGTGTTATGTCATATGATCTTTTAGATCACTTGCCTCCTTTATTATGATCATTTGCTCATCTTCTTTATCAAGAAGTTTATTTGAAACCGATTTATCTATACGCTTTAAGCGTACCATAGACTTTGTCATTCTAGGACTTAATAAGAGCATTTGCAATGAGAATATAGTTACTTTCTTTGGGTCAACAAATGCGTCTGGCATGCTTTGCATTGTAGATGAATTATCTTTTATGAACTTCAAGTCCATATTATCTTATTCGAGGATCTAGATGTACAAATGATAATTCTTTCCACATAACTTTTTCTCAACTGTTTATCATGTCTCCCCCTCATGTTAGAAAAACTAATTTTCTTCCTCAATTTTGGGAACCCATCTTTGTGCATAATGGTGTTAATCAAAATATACACCGCACATTAATAATAATAAGATGGAATTATTTGGTTCCTGACCCTGAACCACTTGTGAGGGGAGAATGTAATATACTTCGTGTATAACATATATCAAACGGATAAAGATAACTTCGTTCTCATAAGCAATAAGTTAGCTATTAAGTGGAGGCACTCAATAAATCATTTCGCTAAACCAATTGTGATGTAAACCAATTTATCAAGATGAACTGTCTTGAATAGACAATCTGGAAATTATGGTCTAAATCAAATTATTGAGCAAGTTACCTCGCAAACACTAGTTGCAGGTTAATAATAATCGCGCATATAACCAACTCATAGATACATTGTATGTGGTATACATGGCAGGTAAATGAGCTCATATTTACCTTTGATATTTCCGGCATTCATGGAATTCAATCCCAATTTTTAGTTTGTCTATTAATTAATGAGAACAAGCAAAATAAGAGAATTCGTAAAGAACTTTCTTGTTCTTTAATATTTATCCATGTGAATTCTCTTTCATTTTTGCACATCATACTTAAATTTATATGGCTAAACCAATTATGCCAACTGAATAAATTATCAATATTGATAAAGTTCAGGTTTACATCATGATATGTGCAATTATCAATAAACTCCAAGTTTATTATAATATGTGTTTTTATATCAATAAACATCCACTTTATTATAGTATTCTTTTATTTGTGTAGTACAAACTGGAGAATAAAAAAATACATATTACCTCGCTATAAATTATAATAATAAAAAATATTAAATTTTTCCATTATTTATATTCTTAGTATAACCAAGAAAACTTTAGAGCCGTCAAAAGAAATATCAATTAAAGTAACTGACATTTTCAGTTTGAATTATTACGAGAGAGAAACAAAAGCGACAGAAAGGCAAGCGCACGAGGGGTTATCTGGGCGATAATTAGACATGGATTTAAAGTTCAAGATTTTAGGATAATTTATTCAAAGTTATTGAGTTGGAAATTAATCATCTCTACTTATTTAATGAATTGTTTGAGTTAAAATTATTGAGTTTTATGTGGGAATTAACCTCGATACTACTGACTTATGGGTTTTAATTCTCCATCAGATCATACTTTTTTAAGTCAAACTTTTACTATTTGATTTTTTAAATTAACAGCAAGTCAGCAACAGATAAGGAAAGACAACAAGAAGAAGAAGAAGGAGGGGAAGGAATAAAAAAGGTTTTTTTTCACTTTTAGTCACCGTCACAAATTATTTATATTCAATAGTAAAAAATATACTTAAAATTTATTTAATCTTTTTATATAACATACATAATAGATATATACAAATAACATATATGTTCTACTCTTTCCTCCGGTCCAAAATAAATGATTTTTTTATCTGTTTTCATATAAATTAAGAAATTTACCTTTTAGCATCAATGAAATTAATCATATTAACCTTTATTATCTCATATAAATACTCCTACATACTCCAATACTATTTACTCCAAGGACAATATAGGAAAACAATAATTAATTCATTCCCGAAATCTGAAAAAATCACTTATTTGGACTACAAGAAAAATGCTAAAAAATCACTCATTTTAGATCGGAGGAAGTATTATTTTGAGACCGATTATATAATATATTTTTCAATAAAAAATGTTAAAATTCTATCCATTAGACATTTGGCATTGATACTAATTCCACCGACACTCACTTCTTGACAGAGTCCCAAGGATTTCCACTTTCATCACCTTGGACCCAATCATGATCCTTGGGGGTAGGGCTGTTCATTTGGATCGGATATCCGAAATCCGAACCGATCCATTCAATTTCGGATTTCGGATTTTGGATTGGACCGGATTTCGGATTGTGTTTATAAAAATTTTGGATTTCGGATCGGATTCGGATTGGTATATTTTAATTCGATCCGATCCGAAATCCGAAATTATTAGGCAATGTATAAATACTACACTTTAATTTCGGATAGTCAGTACTTTCTTTACATCTTCCTCCAAGTTATTACCTTTACAATTGCTAGAGTTAGCTATATTGGCACCATAGTACTCTCATAATTGTATAAACATGAATTTTTCTTAATGCATTGCCTCTTTTACAAAGAAAATATACATATTAGTTTACAACATTGAGGCATTTACGATCCGAAATCCGATCCGATCCAAACTTTAAAATCCGAATCCGATCCGATATAATTCGGATCGGATTCGGATTGCATTTTCTAGAATCCGAAATCCGAAATCCGAATCCGAAATGTGCTAAATCCGATCCAATCCGATCCGTGCACAGCCCTACTTGGGGGTCTTGGGTGATTTGCACAAATAGGGACATTTTGGTGCCACATTTGATTTTTTATCTCGCTTGTTTTATGGGACAGAACTTTAAGGGTGTGTTTGGTACGATGCAAAATATTGTCGCGAAAAATATTTTTCAGTTTTCTCATGTTTGATTGGCTTAAATGTTGTAGAAAATATTTTTCTCATCAACTCATTTTTTTCAATTGGAGAAAAATATTTTTCCTATCAAGAGAAGGAAAAATATTTTCCAAAACTCTTTCTCAAACTTCCAAATTAATTTACCAACCTTGTGGCTTTGATTGTGGGCTAAAAAAATATAAGAGATATATTCATAAACCACTATAGTTTAGAGCTTAGTAACCATAACTTCTAATTATCATCCGTAGCTACTATTTAATTGCTACTTACTTGTATCACTTGTATTCAAACGTGCAACGAATACACTATGTATCAACTGTATTCGTTCGTGCATCAAAATACAATATGTATCTAACTGTATTTATTCGCACAGTTGTATTCATTGGATCAATTGTATAACTAAGGTGAAATACAAGGGCGTATACAAAGGATACAATTTGTATCGACTGTATACACGGGCGTATACATGGATACAACATGTATGTATTTGTGCGCGCAACGAATACAAATAAGGCGAAATACAGAAATACAGAAAAATAAATATCCTTGTTGAGGGTCAAACTCAAGACCTTTGCTAGCTAAGCGGACGCTCTAACCAACTGAGCTACGAGAGCTTATTGTTCTATTATTTTAGTTCAAAATAAATAATCTCTTATTGTATGAATTTGTTATAAAATTCAAATATAGATACGAACGGTAAATTTGCTGAAAGCATAACTACGAATAATAAATACAGTTCAAATGTCTGATGTGTTACGTAATTTTTCAAAATATTATTTCATCCAAATAACTGTTACGCCCCGGAAATCTCGCCGTAGGGACCGTAATGGCGTAACATTTTACTTGCTAGGCAAGCCAACATTAGAACAATTTATTCATTTTTCAAGAGTTTAAATTAAATAATGAGAAAGGACTGAAATAAATATAATAATCCAAAGTAATGTGAGGAAGCTAAAACAGCTAAAGTGTCTGATGCAACCCTGGACCCCGCGTCACAAGTACACGAGCTACTAGAATAATATATATAAGGGTTTGAATAAAATATAAAGTCGTCTGAAGGAAAATACACAGCTAAATAAAAGAAAAGGGGACTCTAGGAGCAGCGAACGCTGAGCAGTTGTACTTGTACCTCAAGTCTCCTCAAAGTTGTCCAATCCGAGCACGCTAATAACCGTCGCTGGGACCTACTCCAAAATCTGCACAAGAAGTGTAGAGGGTAGTATGAGTACAACCGACCCCATGTACTTTGTAAGTGTCGGTCTAACCTCGACGAAGTAGTGACGAGGCTAAGGCAGGTCACTCACACTACAACCTGTACACAGTATATAATAAAACAGAAAAGGGAAGAACAGAACAAAATAGGAAAATCAATTGAAGATAATAGCTACAGCCTCAAGAAATAAGCCACTGACTATCAGAATTACCAATTCCTTAGAGTTTCGAGTGAAAATACCGAAAATCAATACAGCTCAAGGAAAATAGAAACACGAAAGTTGTTGCGGCACGCAACCCGATCCCACCGTACAACACAATCCTCCCTTATTCCACCGTAGCAATATCAAAAATCATAAATAAATACATATATGTTGCAGCGCGAAACCCATTCCACCATATAAAAAATCAGTATCACAATCACCCTTATTTCACCATATAAATTCACCCTTATTTCATCTGTTGTGGCGTGCAACCCAACCAAATCAGTACAAATGCACCCTTATTCCTCCGCATCAATCCACCCATATTTTACATGTTGTGGGCTGCAACTCGATCCCACCATATCAGTACAATTAATCACTAAGTACAATAAATTTCATAATTCAGATCACAAGAACCACCATAACTGATGAATGTAAACCCGAAACAGTAAGGAAACCTTGTTCCAACTTGGAAATTCACGTATGCAATACTACACGCAAGACCAGTCCAGTAAATGACAATTAGAAAGTGTAAGCACGTCAATTAAGGCAAATAGCAGCAAGTCAGAAAACATGAATAGGTCTAACATTTTTAACAGGAGGAACAATGATTAACAAGTAGCAATTAAAGCATGGAAGGCATGTAGGGCACATAACAGTTAAAGCGGGGAAGGAGATAATTAAGGAAAAGCGGAAAATCATGGAAACAGGTAATTCGGCGACGTATAAGCACTCATCACCTTGCATATACGCCGCAACAAATGAAACTCACATAGCACATAGTTCAAGGATTCCTAATTCCCTCGAGTCAAGATTAAACTCAACACTTACCTCACTCCAGAGTTAACTCAGAGCTCTACTAGGGTCTTTCCCCTAGAATCTGCCTCCAAACAACTCGTATCTAACCACAATCGACTCAATAATATCAAATATTGCTAAAGGAATCAATTACAATTCATAAATTTAGAATTTCCAAAATTTTCCCCAAAAAGTCAAAAATCAACCTCGGGCCCGCTTGGTCAAAACCCGAGGTTCGAACCAAAATTCATTTACCCATTCACCCCCGAGCCCGATTATATAATTATCTTCGGAATCCGACTTCAATTTGAGGTCTAAATACCCAATTCCCCCCCCCCC